>OY744550.1:57763054-57815554 GCA_963556195.1 Sepiola atlantica
TTGTTATTGTTATACCATGTTATTGGCAATATAATTACATACTTTGCTACAATTTATTTCAAAAGTTACTTAGTCCGGCCTGAACGACTTGTAATAAGAAACATTTGTAAATAATCACCTAAAAAAAAAAATCAACATGGGTAGATAATTTGGGAATTTTTAACAAGAGCCAACAAAACAAAAAACAAAACAAAAAACAAATATACAACAAATAAATATTACCAAAGGCAAAATAAGTTACTCTTTTACCTACCTGGATACGTTTATTGTGTTTTAACTTATTTTCCAGTGTAGTTAACAAAACAAAAAAGGGGTGAAAAAACAAATATACAATAAATAAATGTTATCAAATGCAAGATAAGTTACTCTTCTACCTACCTGGATAAGTAATTTAAAAAAAAAAAAAATCATTTTTTAGTTTAATACACAACTAGTGTCAACTCTTAAGTTAAAAGAGAAACAAAATGTCTGACAGTAGATGGTCACCTGGGGAGTGTCGATAATCGCTTAAAAATCGAAAATTCAACAAAATACTGGTAGAAAAAATATACAGTTCGGTTGAACATTACATTATCGGATGTGTTTCTACCAGTATTTTGTTTTTGACACTAGTTGTGTATTAAACTAAAAAATTCTCTCTTTAAAAAACAAAAAAACTTACCTATCCAGGTAGGTAGAAGAGTAAATTATCTTTCCTTTGGTAACATTTATTTATTGTATATTTGTTTTTTTACCCCCCTTTTTTTTGTAGGCTCTAGTTAAAAATGCCCGATAATTTATATTTTACATTGAAAAATATAACAAGAGTTGTCTCCCTTACAACTAAAACTTTATTTCTTTTTCTGTATAAGTTTAAAAATGTGCAAACAAAAATTTAAAAACTACCGAAGTGGTACTCATTAGCTGAAGAAAATCAATAGGAAGTCAGGAAGTAATAACACCAAGGACTCTTATTGGTTAGATACTATAATAGGCAAGTGTTAGCTATAAAAGCGATCCTGAAATTTAAATTCATTCTATTAACCTGATTATCTCCCTCGGGAATAAAACAATTGTTACGGTGTAGCTTACGTGCCATAAATATATTCTCGTATTACTATATATAGCAAAACGAAAACCGGGCGCCCTAGGAAGACATGGAAAGAAACTGTCAGGCAAGACCGTAAACAGTGGCAAATGGACACAGTCAATCCCCACAATTTTGATCATTGGAGACTTAGCATAAGGACAGCCATACGGTGTCAAACCTCTTGTCGTAGGGAACATTGACGATAAACTTCGATAGTGAGTGAACGTAATTGTGTGTATGGCTTGTAGAAAGCTAAAACTTCAGGATAAATTCCTTGTAATTTAATTTATTTAAACAAATATATTTTTTCACATGTATTTCAATATTTGTTTCACATGTATTTCAATATTTGTTCACATGTATTTTTTTCACATGTATTTCAATATTTGTTCACATGTATTTCAATATTTGTTCACATGTATTTTTTCACATTTAATTTATTTAAACAAATATATTTTTTCACATGTATTTCAATATTTGTTCACATGTATTTTTTCACATGTATTTCAATATTTGTTCACATGTATTTCAATATTTGTTCACATGTATTTCAATATTTGTTCACATGTATTTTTTCACATGTATTTCAATATTTGTTCACATGTATTTCAATATTTGTTTCACATGTATTTTTTCACATTTAATTTATTTAAACAAATATATTTTTTCACATGTATTTCAATATTTGTTTCACATGTATTTCAATATTTGTTCACATGTATTTCAATATTTGTTCACATGTATTTCAATATTTGTTCACATGTATTTTTTCACATGTATTTCAATATTTGTTCACATGTATTTTTTCACATGTATTGTATTAAAAAAGAAGTTAGGCGATAATGACTTACTAAGCAGACCTAGTATAGAATTTAATACAATATGGGAACCATTAATTTTAAATAATAGATAAGGATATATATATATATATATATATATATATATATATATATATATATATATTTGTATACTTAGGCAGCATTTCTTCATTGATGTATGTTTGATTAAACAACAGGGACAATTCCTGTTTGTTTCTTTTTTATCTATCTTTTCATGTTGACGGGGGAGGGGAGAAGGCATACTGAAATGTCTTTAATATATTAAAAAAAAAAAAAAAATTTTTTAATCGAGTTTCTCAATAAATTCACCAATTTTAATTTTAGTAACTTATCACGTGCCTGAAGAAGACATACTGAGATAATATTGCCGCATTATTTTGTCTAATATTATTATTGCATACTTTTTTTCATTTGCATACACTGACCTTCACTCACATAAAGTTTGCAGATATAATTTCTTGGTTAAATAGAAAATTACCACTTCGTCATGGCCGCCAAATCTAAAATCGGAAATTTTAACCAGTGTTAATAATAATAATAATAATAATAATAATAATAATAATAATAATAATAATTATAATAAATCCCCATTATATTTTTGCACGCTTTTTAATTTTTTTATTTTTTTTATTTACAACAAATAATTTGTTTTTAACAATTTGTTTGATTATTAAGAAAATAATAAAAATCAAACTGTTTTTTTATAATTGGAATTTTTAAAATATTTTATTTTGAAAATATTTTTTTTGAATAGTTTAATTATTAACCTAATATAATTATATTAAAAAGTAAGAAACAATTATTACAAAATAATAAATTAAAACTGTTTTTTTTTTTATATAAATGGAAATTCTTCCGGACAAAATTTAAATATACTACAAATTCACATTTTTATATAGCCTAACATATTAAACATCATAGTAATAACGTATCCAATACAGAAAATAGCCGAAGAAATTGTTGAAGCGGCCAATAATATGTTGGGGATTTTTTTTTTTTTTTTTTTTGCATTAACAAACTTTCCGACTTCAGATTTGGCGGCTATGACGGAGTGCGAATTTTCTATTCAACCAATTTGTTTGAGAAAACTATACTATGAAGATGCTGGATAAATATACGTTTCTTTTTTTTTTTTTTTTAATCTAAATATTCTATTTTTGGAGCTTTAGCCAAATACACATACAAGCATATATTTTACTGTAGGGGCCTTCTCTTTTAAAAAAAGAAAAAGTGCCCCCCCCCTCCCCATTTTATTTAGTAGTTATGTTTATTTACTCCTCGCAGAGTTAGGCACAAGGCCAGTTTTATCTTACTCCCACAAGTAAGATGTGACCCAAGATCGGGTCGAGCAAGTGGGGTTAAAAGCCAGCGCTCGAGAGGTGAGCACTCTGGCCATTTAAAAATTGCCTGGGCAGCCCCGTCGGCATTCCCCGGTAGGGGCGCCTCAGACAGTAAGCAATAAACTTACTCCTCCCCAAAGAGGGGAGGCGAAGCCTGGGAGGGTGGACCTCCTAGAACTGCACAGAACAGGCGTGCAGTATCCATCGGAACAGATACTACACTTTGATCTTAGCCAAAAGGCCGAGGTGTTCAAGAATAGTTATGTTCTCCCTTTTCAAAGCGTAATTATTTATTAAGTGGCCATATTAGCCAATCTCTGCTCTCATTGTGTTATATTCTTGAATAAAATATCTTAGTACTGATATTTTATGAATCAAAAAAAAAAAATTGAAAACATGATTTACTAAAATAAATAAATAAGTAAATAAATAAACAAAGTTATATTGCGGAATTTTTGAGATGACGATTGATAATTTGTATTATTTGGCTGATGTGATCTCCGACCTTCTTCAGATTCCCAAATTCGACTAGACGGTTCTCAAGTTTGAAAAGAAGATCGGAGGGGAGGTTACATCGACCGAAACGTTGTAAAAGTAACAACCAACATGAGAACAGTAGTTCAAATAATACAAATGATGATGATAATAATAATAATAATAATAATAATAATAATAATAATAATAATAATAATAATAATAATAATAATAATAATAATAATAACTAACTAGCTTAAGTATTTTGTCGAAATACTCTGTGGCCCTATAAAATTGTGAAATTTTGAATGTGGCCCTTGCAATAAAAAGTTTGGCCACCCCTGGACTAGAAGGTTCCCAAGTTAGAAAAAAAGCACCTGAAGAAGGTCGGAGGGTACATCAACCAAAATGTTGTAAGTATAACAACCAAGATGAATATAGTAGTTTGAAATACTAGAAATACTAAAAAGTGCAAACTTACTATCAATATTAGAAACAAACAAACAAAAAACTTGTTTTCCCTTTTTAAAACCATAATTGTCAACTGGTAGTCTATTTTACTTCATATGCCCTGGGCTTAATTTATAAATTATGAATAACTAATAAAAACAAATAAATAAAAATAAAAAAATAAAAAAATTATACATAAGTAAAAAAAAAAAAAAAAAAAAAAGTATAAATGAATAAAATATAAATTCCATTTTTGGCTTTACGAGCGCCTCTCTATCGCCATTATTCGTGGAAACGCCTTGAGTCTGCTCTCGGCCTGCCAAGCCAACCGGACATTCGAAGAAAACTATTGACTGTGATACGATTATATATAAGAAATCGGGATTTCTCGATATTGAACTAAACAATGTCCAAGTGACGAATAATGGATTTATTAATTATTTATTGAATTATTAATCTTATAGTTTACTTTTTCACCGAATGGATGAGTAATATACTTGTTTCTTATTTTTACAAAAAAAAAACCCCAAAAACTTACGTATACAAATACTGGTACTTATATATATATCGACCCTCATGACTGCCAATATTGGCTCAGTAAAATGATAGCTGACGCAAAACGACCACACAAAATGAAACTTGGGGCAGAAAATGAAAAACATTGATTCATTTACATCATATTTCTTTTTAACTGATATATTTTATTGCATTGTATTATCTTTTGTAAATTGTTGTTTTTTTTGTTTTGCTTTTGTAATTATTATTTTATAAGGTTAGGGTTAAAAAATTTGGTTCTTGTTGCTTAAAAATCTGAAAATTTTTTTTTTCTGTCTTATCATAATAGAGAGGTAATTAAGGGGCAATAACTCTATTCAACTGCTGATATTACATCGAAAGTAATTATCTGGAAATTAATTATTAGTAAATGAACGTAAAAGAATACAGTAATGGTAACTTTTAGAATTTATTTTGATTAAATTTGATTTTAGTAATGAATGAAATCACTGAACGTAATTCAGCAAGGAAAATTTAAATAGTTTTTTGTACTGAATATTATGCCCACAACTGCAGGTTTCTTCTCCAGAAATAAGCCCATGGGCTTGCAAGAAATCAATTTGTTTCGCTTTTTCGGACGTAAAATACAGCACATCTTCAAACTTGAATAAATTCAAATCCATTATCGCAATTTAATATAACATCAAACTTGTCAGATAATACATAGAAATTCAGACTCAAAATTCCAATTCAGAGTTATTGCCCCTTAAATTACCTCTCTATTATGATAAGACAGAAAAATTTTTTTTTCAGATTTTTAAGCAACAAGAACCAAAAATTTGTTAGTCATACATACAGTTTATTTGTGTTTGTAGATTGTTGCATTTTATGTGGACAGTTTATTTATGTTTTTATTGTTATTTTGGGTTTTTTGACGTAGCAACAAGTAACAACAAAAACAAAAAAAAATACAATGCAATAGTATAAATATATTTATTTACTCCTTCGCTAGGAGTTGGGCACAAGGCCAGTTTTATCTTACTCTCACAAGTAAGATGTGACCCAAGATCGGGTCGAGCAAGTGGGGTTAAAAGCCAGCGCTCGAGAGGTGAGCATTCTGGCCATTTAAAAATTGCCTGGGCAGCCCCGTCGGCATTCCCCGGTAGGGGCGCCTCAGACAGTAAGCAATAAACTTACTCCCCCCCCAAAGAGGGGAGGCGAAGCCTGGGAGGGGGGACCTCCTAGAACTGCACAGGACAGGCGTGCAGTATCCATCGGAACAGATACTACACTTTGATCTTAGCCAAAAGGCCGAGAAGCGATAAATATATCAGCAGAAAAAAAAATCACTGTTTTTTTTCCTTTCGTTAACCCGAGTTTCATTTTGTGTGGTCACCTTTCAGCTGTTGCCGTAATTCGTTACCAGAATTTACTGAGCCAATATTGGCAGCCATGGGGATTGATCTATATAAGTACCAAAATATTATATTATAATAGGTTAATGTAGTTTGCTTGAAGCATTGTTTAGTGTGTATATAAAAGGTAATCTAGAGAAGGCAATACGATGCAGAGGTGTAACGGATAAACACGAACTGAAGCAAATTAAGACATGCACGTTTGAATTAGGATTGAACACACATCTGAGGAAGGGAAATTTTTCCCCGAAATATTATGCTATATGGAACTTCCATCGAACCGCACTGACGGCAATTAAGATTGTAATAAATGATATTAATAAAAAGGTGGAAACTTCATAACTTATTCCACCATTATATGTCTTAATTTGCTTCAGTTCGTGTTTATCCGTTACACCTCTGCATCGTATTGCCTTCTCTAAATTACCTTTTATATATATTATATTGTGTCAGAATTAATAATTTATCATCCGCCTAAAAAAAAAATAAATAGATAACTAAATAAAAACAAAGATCCTAGCTCCAGACACTTTAAAACATCAGTAATCTTCAACAAATTCTTGAATGCATTTGCATTATTCGTACATTTATTTTAATCGTTAAAAAGACAAAAAAGATAGTCAAATTTCTACCTCAGGTATATTGCGTAAAGTCAAAAACTATGTTTAGAACAGAGATGTGAGGTGACAATGGCAAAAAAAACAAAAAAAAAAACTGAAATCGAGATGAAATTTCTCAACCTGGGAGGCCACGACCCCCCCCCCCCCCCCGCTACCTTTTATCCAACTTGGGGGGCCAGGATGTTCACTCATAATCGGCTAAAAAAAAATATAGAATCTAAATTTTTTTTTTGGGGGGGGGGAGGGGGGTGAAGGGATTTACTTAAAGGTTGCTAATTTACAATACCTTTTTGTTTTCATCGACTGAAAGTATCGACTGATATGTTTTAAAGGAGACAGGAAGACATTCATGATGGAACAAAAGTCTTCTACCCCCCCCCCCCCCCCCCTACCCATGAATCGTTTGAAGTATAGCAAAATTTACATTTTCAGAGAGAGGGGAAAAGGGAGGTGAAGCAAGGCAAGACAAAACGTGACAGAGAGAGAAAGAGGAAGAGAGGTAAAAACGGAAAACAGAAAGAAAAATAGAGAGAGAAAAGGGGTGAGAGACAGAGAGAGACAGAGAGAGACAGAGAGAGAGAGAGAGAGAGAGAGAGAGGGAGGGAGGAAGAAAGAGAAATAAAATCAAGTCAAATGGGGAAAAATAAGGACGTAAAGCTTCTTGCGATTTGGCCTTTTCTTATTCAGAAAAAGCGGAATTCCGCTAAAAGGCAGAGAACTCACATCCCCGCTTAATTAACATAACCAGGGTTACCCAGGAGCATGGATAACAAAATAAAAGAGTTAAAAAGTGTGTTTATCTCTCTTCTATTCCCTTCCCCTTCTCCCAACTGGAAAAAAAATCGTTAACGAATTACTACATAATAACATAAAAAAACGATCTAAATATAGACCCCCCCTCCCCTCAATAATTGTGTTCCTAGTGACCCCCAGAGAACTCACATCCCTGTTAAAACGGATATAATTTAAACTGGTCTGCTGACATCAAATACACATAATTTACAACATTCAATATTAAAACATTATAGAAAGAGATAAAATTAGAAAAAATTAAAACGTGGGCAAATGTTGAAATCGACGGCCGTAACAGAATGCCATACAAACTTGTGTATAGGTAATAAAAACTGTTTTATGTTGTTTTTTTAAGAAAAATATTATCAAATGAGGAACCATTTTGCGTTAAAATCTATTTAGGATTGCACATGTAATCTAAAGAAAAACATGTTTGAAATGTTAGAAAAATCGAGCTTTTAACAAAAATGGAGTCTTACAGGAACCGGAAGTGTTTTTTAATGCTCATGGAGCCATGTTTTTTTTTGTATCGCTCAAGACGAAAAAAGTGTTAAAACGTCTTTTTTCCCCCCCTATCACTATGTAATACTGAATTTATTTTAACTCCAAAATGTTCATCATGTCATAATCTTTTATATACATATATATACATATATATATATACATATATATACATATATATATACATATGTGAAAAAAGACAAACGGAAAATAGGTAAAAATGCAGGAGAAAAACAAAAACAAGAGATTTGACCAGTTTCGTTCGTATTAACGAAACCGGTCAAATCTTTTGTTTTCGTTTTTCTCCTGCATTTTAACCTGTTTTCCGTTTGTCTTTTTTCACACATTTTGTCTACCACAGCATTTCATTTTCATGACTTATCGTGCACCTTACAATATATATATATATATATATATATATATATATATATATATATATATATATATATATATTATCGCCTATACACTAATTTTATTCGAATTTTTTGAAGAAACTATTTCGGCCGTTGATCTCAACATTTGCTAAAATGTGTTAATTAGAATTCGTGTTTCGCAAATTGGAATTATACAGAGATAAAAACAGTTTTAGGCAATGAAATATAAGATTAATGGCGTTATCTGCCTTACCCAACTGAAGATTAAACATGTAACTATGGGTTTATTTCTTTATAATGGTGAATATTCGGATTTATGAATGAAAGAGACTGGAATGTAAAAATAAATTTCAATCCAGAAAATGTATAGTTTTTGTCGAAATTTAAAAATCGTATAGTTTTTAATATTTTAGATTCAATGAAATTATTTTTTGTAGAAAGGACATTTTTGATTCAGGTCAGGTATTTGCTAAAAAATAGATTTTTGTTGAATGATAACTCAAAATTCAGAAAAAAAGCACCCTCCCCCCCCCAAAAAAAACTAAATTTGTTTTCCATATTAAAATTATATTATACATGATATATTTCCCCTTACACATGCACACATATGATTTAGTATAATCTTTATGAAAAAAAAAAGTAAATGTAATGTTTATTTGCTTTTTTTAAGAACAAAAAAGTTTGACTGTTTAAAATCTACCGTTAATTGAGGATGAAACACCACTTCTATAATAACCGTGATATTGTTAGATACATTATATATATCTACATCTACATACATAGTACCGTATGTTAATAGATACAGGGAGAGGGGGGCTTTATATGCAAAATAAACGGTAATTTTACAAAAATATATGTACATGTAAACAAGTAGGTAATCACACTATCACAGAAGTAAATTCTGAAAGATTATATTTCATATTATATGAAGCTGAAATTTTTTTAATCAAATAACAAAATTAGATACTCGGTTTTTAGAAAAATGTCATGTATAACTTTCAATAAATGTATTGTAGGAACCTCTCCAACAAATAAAGAATTACATTTTTTGTTTGTTTAAAAATCCAATTTAAAAAAAAAAATTTGTTAGGTTAAAAAAAAAAAAAATGGAAAAAAAAAATTAATTAAATACTTCAATAAGTGAACAACGAAAATGAGGTTTGGCGGTAGTTTGTTTCCAACGTATAATCTGTAAACATTTGAGAAACTTTTGTGATTTTTGATTTGCTAAAAAAAATGCTTTTTGTGATTCCGATTCCCATGAAGAAAGTTGGTGCGGGAAGAAACACCTAAAAAATGAGAATAACAATCGATATATATATATATATATATATAGTAAGCTATGAAAATATATTTATGGCAATTAAAAATGCATTTTAGCCTGAAGATTACCCCCGGGGATGAAACGCAGGAGCCTCTGTGTAGCTTAATTGCCATAAATATATTTTCATAACTTACTATCTAGCTCTACTTACGTATCAAACATTGTTGAAGTAAATACTGAAAATTGATACATAAAAAAATTATATCTCCTTATAAAATTTTATGTGGATACATGAAATAGTAATATATATATATATATATATATATATAGTGCAACGTGAGAGAGTAAAAAAAGAAGGGTTTTAAACTTGAACACTCGACTTAAGTTTTTTAAATAGTTTCTGAATGTGATTTTATGCATATTATTAGCTGTATCTACCCGGCATTGCCTAGGAGTCTTTAAACTTAAATTTTTGTCCCTCCTCCCTAACTATGCAGGTTTTTTTTTTTTTTTACCAAATTATAAAAAAAAAAGAAAAGATTCTGAAAGTTAAATTTAATTATTACGCTATCGGTTAATTATTATCGTAATAATGAAATTTAACTTTCAGAATCTTAAAAATAATTTTTTTTTTTTTAAAGTAATCAATTTAACCAAATCATTATAAAACTCAACTTTTGTTAATATAATGTTTTAATCTTTTCTATTTATAAAATTCCTGGATGTAAATAGTTTTTAAAACATTCAATCTTAATACATGAGGATTTGCTAAGAATTTTAAAACCAGTTTAAATGATGCTCTATTCAACAGTTAAAATGTTTTAAAAATTTGAAGGGTCACAAAGTAATTCAGTTTTAAAAAAAAAACTATTAACAATATTAAAATGGCCGACTTGTTTACAAAGAAATGGAAATGGATTCTGGTGGATTTAATTTTGTAATTAAACGTTTTTGATTTCAATTAATAAGTGAATTGTAGTATATGTGAAAGTTGTGTAGAGACTTGCAACACACACACACGTACAGACACACGAGAAGTGATCACACAATTTTATTAATATAGAGACCATTATTATTATTAGGCAAGTTTTAATGTGCAGTGTTTTCTTTAAAAAAAATATTTTATAAGGAATAATTTTTAGGTTTCACAATAGATCAATACTATTTTCTTTATTGATTACGCAAAATAATGACTCGCTTTTCAAACGGGTATCAGAAAAAATATTACGATTTGAACGAAGTCGTCCTGCCTTCGACCGCTATGAATCAAGAGACCATGGAATTAGACTCTCACCTGGAAACACGTGAAATAAAAGAAATAATTCTAGAAATTCTCTGAAGTCATAGAAAGCGATTTCAGTGTGGTCGTGAAATCAAGAACAGCTGCAGTCTGTGAGATCTGCGTCTCTGCCTGCCACTCTCTCCCCCCTTCATTTGACCTCCGCATCGATGGTCAAATCACAGACGAAGTGATGAGCAATTTACAGATAAAAGGACAGAAAACAAAGACATTTGTTTCAGTCGAATGGCAGTCTCCAATCTGATAAAGAGAAAGGCGCCATAGCGATTAAAGATTCCCGGCTCAAAAGTAAAAAGCGCGCTGTGAACGGAACGAAATGAACCCACGGCCACAGGAACAGAATCACACATTGTATCCTGGATTCGATCATCCCCCCCCCCCCCACCTCCAAACTTCGATGGACTCAACCACACTTTTAAAACCGATCTCAAACAGAAACTCGAAAAAAATTAAGAAAAATTTCTTGACCGTGTATCAAAACAGCTTTGATGAAACAGATAACGTTTAGTTGCAAAATAGTTAAGCAAAGAAAAAGGTTTTTTTTGAATAAAAAGGGGGGAGAAACAGTGAAGAACTCGAGATGATGATTATATTTGGAAATTTAAGTTGACATTTATGAAAATAAAACTAGAAAAGATTTCCAGATTTAGGATACGAAGGCAGTGGTGGTGGTGGTGGTGGTTGTAAAGGAGAAGGAGAAGTGGTGGTTGTAAAGGAGAAGGAGAAGTGGTGGTTGTAAAGGAGAAAGAGAAGTGGTGGTGGTGGTGGAGGTGGTAAAGGAGAATTTCGAAGGACACAAATACTTTCTTAATGTTCTTCACTTCTTCATTAACTCAACTTTTGAGAAATAAGGGAGAACTATAATTAAACACTCGGATATATATGTATCTCATATAGAGATCAAGTGTTATCCCCAGGAAGGGGCCTCTTGATTTCTGAGAATATCGACTGAAGTAAAATGAAACAAAAAAAGAGAGAAACTGTTTCATTAGTAATAGTGCTCAATGACAAGAAGAGCTATATATTGAGTAGAAATATAAGTAAAAATTTACACTATATATATTTTTGGCACTCCATTTGATGTTTAAACTACCTTCTGCTACCTGGACGACATGTTGAATGCGGCTGGTGGTGGTGGTTGAGACTTTGCTTTTGCTGCTCGCTGTTGTGTTGCTTGGAGAAAGTTCAGGAAGCTGCTGCCAATCCGTAAATCTAGACACATTACTTTCAGGATCTGGAGCAAGGTCTTTTCGGCCTGTATTCACTCCGTCATCTTAAATGGCCCCAAATGCTTCTAATTTGCACGGCTTCAATGTAATGACCGTGCCATGATCAGGTGGATGTGCGGCAGCAAACAAGAGGAAAGAATCTCCTCATCCGTGCTCTATCAGAAGCTTTTTGGTATTGGTGGGATTTTGGATGCCTTACGCGCTCGGTGTCTCAGGTGGTTTTGCCGTGACTTGTGACATGACTGGTATCAACCCTATGGATAGGACCACATGGAGAGCATGCATGAGACATTGCCCGCCCAGGAGTCCGGGACACTCGGATGATGGTGATGCTGCTAATAATGATTCATAAGGACATGACGTGGGGATAACCATAATGACGAAATGTGCGACAGCATCTTTCTGTCTGTCATACCACTACTCAACAAATCACTCTCGCAACTCCATATCTCGCAACTCCATATCTCACAACTGAGCTTACATACACAAGCACCAAATATTTAAAATATTAAAGTGGTAATTAGTGTTATAAGTAGAAAAAAAGAGACATATAGCTGTGTGTACACTCTAAATTGAACTAGAATATACCAGATGGTATGAATATTTCGGACCTGCTTCAACGTAATGACCATATCATGATCAGATGGATGTGCGGCAGCAAACAAGAGGAAAGAATCTCCTCAGCCGTGCTCTATCAGAAGCTTTTTGGTATTGGTGGGATTTTGGATGCCTTACACACTCGGTGTCTCAGGTGGTTTCGCCGTGTACAGTGTGCCACCTCCTGCATCAACTCAATAACACGCATGGATTACCCAAGCACAATGGTGCGCGAAAGACCAAAGATTTGCAACTGCTTCAGCGTAATGACGATACCATGATCAGGTGGATGTGCGGCAGCAAACTAGAGGATAGAATCTCCCCAGCCGTGCTCTATCAGAAGTTTTTTGGTATTGGTGGGATTTTGGATGCCTTACACGCTCGGTGTCTCAGGTTGTTTGACCATGTACAGTGTGTCATCTCCTGCATTAACGCAATAACACGCATGGATACCCTAAGCATGAGGGTGCGCGGAAGACCAAGTAAAACCTGGCTTGAGTGCGTACGAAGTGACTCGACTGCTTCCACGATGACTGGTATCAACCCTTTGGATCGGACCGCACGGAGAGCAGGCGTGAGACGTTACCTGGTGTTGCTAACCCTGGAGTCCAGGACACTCGCAACACCTAAAATACCAAAACCGGATAATAATAATGATAATGATGATATATAAAGCAATCTGAATCTGAAATCGATACATCATCGCCGACCAGTGTCTGGCCAGCACAGATCACAACGGATACCCAGGATTGTTTGTTGTAGTTGCAGATTGGTAGCTAGCCCTTGGCTTGGAAGGCCACTAGGGCCGGGAATAATTGATAGAGTTGGGAAATAAGGTAGGCAGAAAACAAAACGGTAGAAAATGCTGGGAAAGATTGATTTCAGGATTGTGGATTAGGGTTAGGGGGTGGTATACCTTTAGATACCTAGATCAAAGATGTCTGAGGCAGTTTTGTGTCATGCAATCCTTATTGGCTAACTGGTGGAAAGAAAAACAATATACTTAGAGTTATCTCCCCTATTCTCTTTCATTTGCGACGGTCAATCATTTTCTAAAAAAAAACAAACTATTCTCTCTCTTTTATTGCCACCCCGACAACAAAGTTTGACATAAGATCGTTTTTTTTTTTGTGGGGAAAAACTTAACTCCCCAAAATTATTGGGGGGAAAAAAAAGTTCTTGTCTAAAAAGATTGCTTCTACTTTGACTGGGGACAGAACAAATGCAACACATTGGTCCTAGCCGATAAAGTGAAAAAGTTTTGAAAATTAATAAATTTATACAATCCTTTTAAATTTAGTATGCATTAAAGGAATAATAATAATAATAATAATAATAATAATAATAATGATAATAATAATAATAATAATAATAATAATAATAATAATAATAAACTGCCCCCCCTCCATACACAAAAAAAACCCAACAACAACAACATGATGGCACCAGCCTCGGCTGATACCACACAAAATAGTCATGAAAGGTCAGGGAGGATGGAAAGAGCGAGGAGGGATAGCACTAACCAGAACTCCACTGGAAGGGTGCAGAGAATACTAGGACCATGGGGAGACTTATTGCCACCGAAATCCCAGAGGAAACCAATGGTCGTTGCTAACAGTAAGCGGATATCGCGATAACGCAAAGTCATTTGCAATAGTTATTGAAAAAGGTTGAGAGTACTGGAAATCTCGGAAAAACTTGTTGTCAATCAGACTTCAAGGAACACCACCGGATTTATCAGTGAGTAATCACTGATGATGACCTGTGTGAGAACTCCAAGTGAATAGGTACATAATAAAAACAACCTTACTTCATTAGGGATTTATTCACGTCACTTATAAAATTATATATAACAAAATTTTTCGAAAACTTTAGTAGTTAACTGAAATGAATAATATATATATATATATATATATATATATAATGTTAGTTATATTTATACATTTGTATGCATAGGATTCACTCCTAAACTAATTTTCAAAGTTCCAAAATTCATAATAATCTGTAAATTGATGTAAAGGCATTCACCCAGGGTGGGTTGAGCTGGCATAAAATGAGTTCACTGTCCCCGTCAAGGTGATCCACCCACACAGATTGGCAGCATAGTTCTCACTATACTTCAACCCTTCCCGGTTCACCAAGGATGGGTTGAGCCGGCTCCAAGTGAGTTCACCGTGTCCTGTGTCAAGGTGCTCCACACGCACCAATTGGCAGCTGAGTCCTCGGCATACTTCAGCCACTTCCGGGTCACCAAGGATGGGTTGAGCCGGCTTCAAGGGAGTTTACCATATCTCACGTTAAGGCGATCCATTCACACTGATTGGCAGCTGAGTCCTCGGCATACGTCAGCTATTCCCAATTCCAACAATGCACACAAAAAACGTGGGAGCCAACTACATATGTGTCTTCACCGATTCACTCAGACATAGATCTTAATTAGTTTAGGAGTGAATCCTGTACATACAAACATATCTAACCATATATATATATATATATATATATATATACGCAAACACTAATTTACTTATTAAAAAATCGATTACAACCAATTTGGAAGTTCGTTTTCCTATTCACAATTATCTTAGTAATCTGCTATATAACTAACATTGTCGTTGTTGCAAAGCAATAAAACCACGGACATTCCCGGAAAAGTTTGCTAATATGGAGACATTCTTAAATAAACACCTAACAAGAAAAATCAGTTAAGGGGAATAACTCTTATTCTTTTGGTAAGAGTTAGCGTTCTTGATTTTATCTCCTCCTCTTCTTTTTTAGCTTAGATTATAAACCTAACAACAACAAAAAGGCATATTTAAAGAACATGGAAATATTTACAAAACAAATGTGAATGTAATAGATCCTGGGCAACGCCAGTCTGGAACAGCTAGTATATTAACAAAGAAGTATGTTGAATGGCTAAAGAAACGCAATCATATTTCAATCATAGATTTCCTCAATTTCTGTCTAAGAATGTGACCTTTGTGATAGAATGACTGAATCAGTATTGCATGGCCATTCAATATACATTATTATTATTATTATTATTATTATTATTATTATTATTATTATTACTATCATTATTATTATTTTTTTTTATTACTATTACTATTTTTATTTTTATTATTATTTTTTATTTTAATTTTATTATTATTTTTATTATTATTATTATTATTATTGTTACTATCATTATTATTATTTTTTTTATTACTATTATTATTTTTTATTTTTATTATTATTTTTTATTTTAATTTTATTATTATTATTTTTATTATTTTATTTTTATTATTATTATTACTATCATTATTATTATTATTTTTTATTACTATTATTATTATTTTATTTTTATTATTATTATTGTTACTATCATTATTATTATTTTTTTATTACTATTACTATTTTTATTTTTTTTATTATTTTTTATTTTAATTTTATTATTATTATTTTTATTTTATTTTTTATTATTATTATTATTGTTACTATCATTATTATTATTTTTATTTTATTTTTTATTATTATTATTATTGTTACTATCATTATTATTATTTTTTTTATTACTATTACTATTTTTATTTTATTATTATTTTTTATTTTATTTTTTATTATTATTTTTTATTTTATTTATTATTATTATTATTTTATTTATTATTATTATTATTATTTTATTTATTATTATTATTATTATTTTATTTATTATTATTATTATTATTATTTTATTTATTATTATTATTATTATTTTATTTATTATTATTATTATTATTTTATTTATTATTATTATTATTATTTTATTTATTATTATTATTATTATTTTATTTATTATTATTATTATTATTATTATTATTATTATTATTATTATTATTATTATTATTATTATTATTATTATTATTATTATTATGATTATTGGGCTCTACTATGTAGTAAGCTGATACAGATTACATAAAAATAAGGATGAAATATAAGAACTAAAACACAATAGAAACAGCGTCAGATGATGGTTTGTGTCTTAGGGGCATGAAACCCAGTTTAATGTTGGGACCTGTGAGGCGAGTTGTAACTTTAAGAATTTATATATCTAAATGAATAAATGCAAAAGTTGAGCTCATTTTTTGTCCCATTTAGAAAGAACCAAGAAAAAATTGTATGGTTTGGTTGTTTTGTTTTACGACATATCAACCCTTTTCAGGTTATTTAATGCCGAATACGGTCATTTTGGTAAAAGTTTTTATACTTCAATTTCTTTATATGTTCAAATATTTATTTATGGTGCTTGGTTTGGTTGTTTTGTAGAGGAAAATTTTTTTGAAAACTTTAGTAGTCAACTGAAATGAATAATATATATATATATATATATATATATATATATATATATATATATATATAATTAAATTCCCGAAACAGTTTTTCATGGTAAACAACTGATGATCCCTTAAATAATGTTAGAAGCAAACTAATATAATAACTGTAAAAATTAAATTGACTTACATGAGTGATTTTCCACTGAACGACTTCGGACGTAAGGTTTTTTTTTTTTCTTCCTTATATAGTTTTAATGGTTGATATATATATATATATATATATATATATATATAAAGTTAGGTATATTTATACATTTGTATGCATAAGATTCACTCCTAAACTAATTTTCAAAGTTCCAAAATTCATAATAATCTGTTAATTTATGTAATGTCATTCACCCAGGGTTGAGCCGGCACCAAGTGAGTTCACTGTGCCCTGTGTCAAGGCGGTCCACCCACACCGATTGGCAGCTGAGTTCTCGGCATATTTCAGCCAACACTGTCTACCAAGCTCCAGCCCGTATAAATAATTGAATTCTTTGAAAAGTATCGCAAACAAAATAATCAAGTAAATGACATCTATAAAAAAAGTGATATATTCTAGCACTGACAGGGATTGG
Organism: Sepiola atlantica; assembly: GCA_963556195.1. Lineage (NCBI taxonomy): Eukaryota > Metazoa > Mollusca > Cephalopoda > Sepiida > Sepiolidae > Sepiola > Sepiola atlantica. The sequence goes on from OY744550.1 coordinate 57,780,726, forward strand.
CTCAGTGGTAGAGCTTCAGGGTTCAGACTCTAGGGTCCTGATTTTCGAATCTTGCTAAGTTCAACCACACTGATGAGTCATAAATGACGAAACATGTGTCCGTTGATAATTAAATTAAAAAAAAAATATATGTTACTCCCCATCTCTTTCTTCCCAACGAGGGCTTTTCCGTACAAATAACTGCATTCATTCCCAAGTATCATTCACAAAAATAAATGACATATATATATATATATATATATATATATATATATGTTTCCTAAAAATTATTCTCATATCTAGGCTGGTGCATCAACCAACTAGTCTCTCCTTCTTAGACAGGATCCCAAGAAAGAGCTTCTAATCTAATAGGTCCCTCACTATCCATCAAGCTCCAGCCCCTGTCCCATCGCCGCAATGTTGCATCCTTGTGCCTCTTTTACAAGTACTTCAATAGAATGTGCTCCGATGAACTTGCTGCTCTGGTGCCCCCCCCCCCCCGCCCCTATCTCAACGTTAATACACCCGATCAACCCGACAATCAGCAAAATCCCATCCCTTCACTGTAGAGCTCCCGGAAAGCTTTCTACTCTAATAGCTTGCTTTTGGAATTCCCTCCTGCTTCCTGTCTCCTTGACTGTACGCAGAAATATAAATGTAATGTGAACAAACATTTTGCTGCACAACTCCCCACTTAGGATGCCCCCCTATAAATATAGCCTGTAATTTGCAGTAGCTCCTAACGTCTCAGTGGTAATGTGCCTTTTTTGGGGGGTGAATATAAGTATACAAAAAATATATATATATATATATACAGGGTCCGCCATAAGTAACTATATATTTTATTTTGTTCGTAACTTTGTTGATACTTAAGCATTTCTTCTATTTCACGTGTCATTCGACGCAACAGCAGAATAGTGCAGAGGGTCTATAATTTCAGCAGGACAGTGCACCAGCCCATTATGCTGCGATCGTTGTGCAAGACTGGTTGGACACGACAACCTGTCTGGTTAATGGATTTGCAGACGTGGACCACTTAAGTGGCTATCTCATTCACCAAATTTGACCCCTGAAGACTTTTTTCCTGCGGGACGTTCTCAAAGACAAAGTTTACTCAGTAAAGCCCTGTAGCATCGTTGAATTTAAGAAACAAATCCAAGCTGTCATTGCTCAAGTGCTGTTGGAGCTGTGCACCAAATTATGCTGCTCAGTCCCTGAAAGATTAGCTAAGTGCATTGAGCACCATGGAAAGCATGTGGAGCTTTGATAAAAATCATGTTTTATGTTGCAAAAAAAAATTTAAAAAATTGGTTCTTGTGCAGATTAGGACCCAAGCTAAAATCGACTTGGCGTCGGTAGTTTCCGGATCTTTTACGTAGACGACCGGAAAAAGACAAATGAAAAGTTGGTTGCTTGCGTCCAAAAGATCTAAAACTAGGCTTGATGTTTTTTGTTTTTTTTTGCACTTTAAATTTTTTTTTTTGAAGAAAACTATCACCGAACAAGTGTTAAAACGGTGTTAGGGGTTAGAGTTTAGGGTTAGAAGGTACTTATCCCGCTAATTATGTTACCCTTTGTTAGTTTCTATATTGCAGTTGCATAGTACTTCCATGTTTTCATTTATTATGTTGAAATAAAATTATATAGTCACTTATGGCGGACCCTGTATTAGAAGAAAAAAAAATGGTTATCCATGTTTTGCCTTTGTTAGACGATATATCAATAGCTGCATTGTAACCAGGGCTGAGAGATTGTATATATATATATATATATATATATATATATATATATATATATGTTTGATGGTAAAACAATTTCGGAACATTTACTTAGTTATTGTTATATTTTGAGCTCTAGTAATGTATACACTATTGAGCTACTACCCCAAATTTTGTGTGCATTTAAAGGAATTTATATACGTACATACACACACATGCATATATATATATATACATATATATATATAGTACTTGTATGGTTGTTTCCTATATGTTAATCCATGAAACTCAACTGTTTATAAGATAGTGATCAATAACAGTTAGAACTGTATTATGGTATGAATTTTTTTTTAATACACACATTATTGGCTACATATGTGCATACATGTTTCAGCTGAGTCTTTATTTCAGTTGGAAGCTGAACTTGAAATAAAGTCGCAACTGAAACATGTCACACATATGTAGCCAATAATGTTTATATAAATAAAAACTTGATACTATATATATATATATATATATATATATAAAAGCTTAATGTTTTTTGAAGAGAATACTAATTAAAAGGTACTGATAGTATATGCTAATACATATATTGTCATAATCCATATATATATTATATATATATATATATATATATATATATATATATATATGTGTTTGTATGTGTGTGTGTTTCTGTGGCAATTTCCGTTGGCCTAATGGATTAAGGCGTAGGATCGTGATTCTCTTCTGAATCTATGAACTGCGTTCGAACCGTCTGACGGCCTGAAACCGCCACTTCCTGCACCGATGAGGACGTAAGTCCGAAACAACGTTGTCTGTAGGTAAATACACTTTAATATTTAATAAAAAAATATTCATAGTATATATATGAGACTTCTTTTTTTTATATGAAATAGACTTTATGGCGATTGTGAAGGGTTTCTAACAGACGAAAAACGGACGAAATAAGCAAATACTTTCAAACACACACACAAAAATGATCCAGGTAGGTAGTAAAGTAACTTTTATTGACTTTGGTAACAGTTATTTGTTGACTACTTGTTTATTTCGCCTGTTTTTCGTCCAGATCCACAGCGTCCCTCCAGCTTCTTCCCGTTGTGATCAAATCTCTCTCGAGCCCTAGAGGAAGAACAAGAGGTTTACAGAGATTCTATGTTTAAATCCATTAAAGAAAGCTAATAGTTAAGGAGTATAACTCTTCTTCTTACTTAGTTAATAATTGCCTAATTGCCCCGGCGGTTCAATTAGTTAGTACACCATAGTCTTACTCTTAGTAAGAGTTATTCGCATTAGCTGATTTTTCTTTAAGGTGATTATTTAAGAATGTCTAGATATCGAATTATTTAAAAAAAAAATAAATTGTAGCCAAGTATGTTGTTAATGACTCAGACTCAGGAACTCCCACGTCCTGCGACGCATGAGACAGTTAAAATAAACCATCTTTTTTGGTCTGAAGCCAGATGCACAGCATTCTTCCAGCTTCTCCCCGTTGCGACCAAATCTCTTTCGATTGTTGGCTTCCAGTTCATTTTTGCTCTTCCTCTTTTCTTTTTCCATTAAGGTTCTACTGAAGTACTTGGTTTGCAAATTTCTCTGGGGCCAATCTTAGAGCATGTTCGAACCAGCCTCGACGTCGTTTTCAGATTATTGACGATGCCACTTGTTGGTTAGTTTGATCTTGGTTTGAAATTCAATAGCTCCAATTGATCCCTAGAATCTTTCTAAGACATTCGGAATCAAACGCGTCTAATTTCCTCCCTTGGCTGATTTCGAGATGCCAACTTTCACTTCCATATAACAGTGTGGATAAAACGTTGCTGCTATACAATGCCTCCATTATTATTATAATATTAATCTGCTATCTTACTCATAGACGGATAGGGATCAGGAGTTCATACCTTTGTGAAGGTTATTATCATAAATGTGACTAATAGATCCAAATAAAAATGGTGCAAGATAATTAACATTTTATATTAATTACTTCAGGTAAAATTTTGAAAGTGGTCAGCATTTTAAATATATTTTGCTCCCCCAGTGTTTTTATCACGTCAGTTATTCCAGTGATTTAGATGAAATAAAAACATGTCATTTTATGCACAGGGCTCGATTGCCATGTCACTTTTTAGAAAGCTGGCTCTAAATAAGGACAATAAGCCTAAATTAATAGAAGAAAAAATTAAGGGTTAAAAAAATAATTAGTGTATTTCAAGCTGATTTTATAGATTTCTTTCAAATATGTGAATAATGCTTCATAGTATATTTCTAGCATTTAAAAAAAATCATAACCATAGTAAAGCCATGCCCCCCCTCCCCCCATCTAGACCTACCTGACTAGCTGCTAAATCTCACCCCTTCACCGTAGCGCTCCCTAGATGTTGGCCTTTAGAATTTCCTCCCTCATCCCTGTTTCCCTGACAGTAACAACATGTAGAAATGCAAATATAATGTGAACAAACATCTTGCTGCCCCAACTCCCCACCCAGGTTGCCCCTATAAATCTGGTCCCTACCATAGTGGCAATATGCCTTGTTTGGGTTAAAAAAGCAAAAACAAAAAAATCCCCCCCCCCCCCCCCCAAAAAAAACCCCACTAATTGTAAGCATTCAGTAAATAGGTCAATAGCAGTTTCTATTTACTTGCCTCCCCCCCCCCCTTCCCAACGAGCTCAGTTAGACAGAAGATCGAATTTTAATGTAGGGGAACTCCAGCTCCTTCAATAAAGAGGGGGGGGGCACTCTGGATTGGGACAAAAATTTAAATTGTCTCAGTCTAAAAAGATTTCTCCGTCACTGACCGAGGACAGAAAAAAAAAAAATGAAGTGTAATATCAGAACAGATACTACAACTTTGCTCCTAGCCAAAAGACCAAGATCAATGGCAGTTATTTTATTAAAAATCCCAATAACTCTTCTTTTTCTTATGTGTCGATCCCAAACTATGGCGGGATTATGGTTAGGGTTAGAGTCAACAAAAAAAAACAAAACCCCTAAAGACTAAACAGAATAAAACACTTCTCTCGCTTTCATAACACGATACACTTTATAATTAAAAATGAACATAACCAGAAAGCGCCATGACAGTTTGCACTTCTAGTAACATTTAAGCAGTGAATCATTTACAGAAATCATATGATTTCTAGGAGATAATTAAGTTTTGATTTTTTTTTTTTTTTTTTTTTTCATATTTTTACAATTTTGTTTTTGCATGGATGAAATGTTTCTCCAGCAAAATAAAAAATTTTTTTTGATCAAACTCCAAAATATAATAAATTGTTTTTTTTTTTTGTTTGTTGTTTGTTTTTGACTCAATGTTCACATTTCTATACTTTTTTCTTTATTTGTAACTTTTGTAGATATTGTATAAACAAAGATACAAATATGTAAATACACAACCTCTGTCCAACTTCAATGGCAGAAGTAAACATTGGAAAAGCAAATCCTCACAAAGAATTCAGATTGAAACATTAAAAAATGAATAATAATAATGTTAATAATAATAATAATAATAATAATAATAATGATAAAAATGTTAATAATAATAATGATGATAATGATAATAATGATGTTAATAATAATAATAATGATAATAATGTTCATAATAATAATAATGTTAATATAGATGATAATAATGTTAATAATAATAATGATAATGTTAATAATAATAATAATGATAATAATGTTAATGATAATAATGTTAATAATAATAATGATAATGTTAGTAATAATAATAATGATAATAGTAACAAGAACAACAATACACGTTGTGTGTATATTTATATATTTTTTCTGTTCAAAATATTTGAAAAAAATTCTAATTATACATACTTTTCTTTTGATAATTCAAACCGTGCCCACTTCTGCAGGGCATTGGTATTCTAATAACTCAGTCACTGGAAATAATTGAGGTATGTCTTAAATTCAACTCAATAAAATGCAACAAATTCTTATAAATTTATATATATATAAAAAAAAGAAGAAAATGTCTTCCAGTTTACTATTAAAAATATTATTTTCTATTATTTAAATTAAATTAAATCGTTTTTCATTTATCTTGAAACAATTACGGATAAAAAAATACTTTATCAAAAAAAAATAAACTTGCAACAGGAACATGTAATTGTTTTTTTTAAAATTTTTTTATCTTAGTTTTGATTTACTAACAAGTTTTAAAGGGGGATATGAAAATGATTTGTATTTTTGAAATATTCTTTTATCTTTTCAGACAATTTAAGAAATTGGAAAAACCCTGTTCATTACTGATGACGCAGGTACATCACTGCTAATAATGACAACAACTGTAGAATAGAAATACAAAATAATTACAGGAAACCGTTAATCATGTGATGAATGGTTGTAACAAGTTGGCTCAAAGGGAGTATGTGAACAGACGATTAAGTGGGGACATTTTATTCATTAGGAACTGTGTCGATGATGGTTATAATTTTTTTAAGCACACATCAGTGGTATATACACAGACTAGCGAGTGCCGTGGATATTTAATCCCATAAGAGCCCCATAAAGTTTGAGATTCAAATGGATCATTCAATCGGAATACGGTTATGATGAGCAGGTACACAAAATATGTCAACTTGTGGAATTTGCATTACCAAAAAATACATTTGTACTAACGGAACATTAAAAGACTAACAAGTATGTATATATATATGAAGGTAACAATGGTATCAGAACCTTGGGGGAACAGTCTCAAAGAATTTGGTAACGTGAATCAAAGAATAAAATGTTCTATGGAAGAATTGGAACTATGGAGATGAGAGCACTACTTAGAATACTGAGAAAATGGTTAAAGCGTAGTTTAGAGTCGAGAACATAATGCGCTAAAAAAAAAATTGCGTGCAGGCGATAAGTATCGTTTCCTGTTGTGGTTTTTGTTAAATATTAGTAAATTTGGAACAATTTCGAGTTAAAATATAATTAGTTTTACGCGTGTAAACTTAAGAAGAACACGCTTGAAATGTGTGTAAATAATCGCTAGTGGAACAGAAAATGGAGTCTTCGTAGACCATTACTTCTTTTACTTCCGGTTCTATGAAGACTCCATTTTTTGTTTCTACTAGCGATTAGTTACACACATTTCAAGCGTGTTCTTCTTAAGCTTACACGCGTAAAACTAATTAGATTTTAACTCGAAATTGTTCCAAATTTACTAATATTTAACAAGAACGACAACAGGAAAAAATACTTATTGCCTATACACAATTTTTAAAAATTTTTATTATTGCATTATGTTCTCGTCGACTCTAAACTATGCTTTAACCGAGGAAAGTCCTGCAACATTGAAGAGACTTGCTGTCACAATATATCCGGAAAGTATTAATCTAGTATGAAGCAGGACAGTAATAATAAGGAAAAATAAAGAGAGAGAGAGAGAGAGAGAGAGAGAGAGAGAGAGAGAGAGAGAGAGAGGGGGGCGGTAGCAATAAACTATAACAACAAGTCATATGACTAATATTGTCATAAGACTTGCTGATACTAATATTCCAATAAAAAAGACTAGTTAAGACTAGTATGAAAGCTCAGAGTAAGAATTGATAAGGAGAAAAAAAAGGACATATAACCTAATGCTATGTGATTAATATCAAGTCATAAGAAATAAAAAAAGAACTGATGTCACTTAAATTTCAATGAGAACTAAACAAGACGAGTATAAAAGTTTAGAGGAAAAAAAAATATTGTGAGATAATGTAGCTATGATGCTAAAAGACTATAACAGCAAACCATAGGAAAGAAATATAGAAGAATTTAGTTAAGAAAAGCAAAAAAATATTTTATACATGTCCAAGAAACCAAAACTTTTGAACTAAATCTTGAACAACTATATTATTTATATAAAACTAATATATTTTTTGTTCTTTCATTTTTTTTTGCATTTGAATATTCATTGTAAACAAAAATGCTAAAAACACACTATTGCCAATATATAACTAAATATTAGTTACAAATCTCACAATAAAAATAGACTATACAGTATTACTGTTGCGACTACCACGTCCTACTGCAAACTGGTATTAAATAAAAAAATTTTTTTTAACAAATTGCGATTTTCAGGATGAAAACCCTAACATATACATAACAAGCTAATACAATCACTAGGCTATGATTCAGCAAAAAATTAAAAATGGAAATAATATATAAATACAATTACTTTTTTTTAATTTAATAAGAAAATTATTTAATTAACAATTTTTTTTTTTAATTCATGGCCATTCTTAATACTGCTGTCACTACCTATTAGAATTCCATACAATGTTTATGCGTACAGCGGGTAACAATATCGAACCAAAATATAATAATTGTAATCATAATTATAAGCATAATAATTTTAATCAATTATAAGCATCATAATTTTATCATAATTTTAATCAATTATAAGCAGTATAATTTTTATAAGCATTATCATCATTGTAATCATAATTATAAGCACCATAATTTTAATCAATTATAAGCATTTTAAATTTATCATAAGCATTATTATTGTAATCATAATTATAAACATTATAATTTTAATCAATTATTAGCATTATCATAATTGTAATCATAATTATAAGCATCATAATTTTAATTATAAGCATCATAATTGTAATCATAATTATAAGCATCATAATTTTAATCAATTATAGGCATTATAATTTTATCATAAGCATTATCATAAGCGTAATCATAATTATAAGCACCATGATTTTAATCAACCACAAGCATTATAATTTTTCATCATAATTGTAATAATAATTATAAGCATCATAATTTTAATCAATTATAAGCATTTTAATTTTATCATAAGCACTATCATAATTGTAATCATAATTATAAGCATCATAATTTTAATCAATTATAAGCACCATAATTTTAATCAATCATAAGCATCATAATTTTAATCAATTATAAGCACCATAATTTTTATTATAATTGTAATCATAATAAGCATTATAATTATAATAGATGAGCATACATTCTGCAAAGCTAAACTATGACATCACTTCGATATATCGCAGAGAAAACTCAGTATATAAAACAGATATCAAGTCAAATAATATGAAACCTGTCCCCCAGTGATATAAGTGATTATGGTACTCTTCTAGAGAATGACCCGCGTTTTTATGACTTTGCGTCTTCAACGTTCGGACAGGTCTCAGAAGCACTCGGGAGTTGACGAAACTATTAACCAATCATGTTGCAGCAGACATTAGACAATCATGTTGCAAGCAAGCAGACGATAACTTTTGGAAGAAATTAATTTCTACGATCTGCAATGTGTTAAAAAAAATTTAATTTCTACGATCTGTGTCAACACGTTGAATCTTCCGAAGGATTTAATATATATGTATTTTACATTGATTTTCTTCATTTAAATTTTGTTATTTGAAACTTTTCTTCAATGTATCGTCTGGCAGTCTTCACTTCGTCAACTCTCGGGTGCTTCCGAAACCTGCCCGAACGTTGACGACGCGAAGTCACGGAAACGCGGGGGTCGTTCTCTATAAGAGTACCGTGATATATATATATATATATATATATATATATATATATATATATATATATATATTTTGTCTTTGACCAATCTTTCCATAAAATTTACTTTGTAAGATATTCTATGGACAGATAAACTAATAAAACTGATTACACACGAACAAAATCTTAAACTTTTTTTTATTTCTTTGATTATAACAAAAATAAAAACAGTTTTATGTAACTTGGAAAACCTAATCTACTTTTATGTCTAAATATATACATTAGCATGTAGAACTATGGCAATGTTTCCAGCAAGTACAATTATTCTTACAGTTGTAGATGTTTAATAAATAATAAAAAAACCAACTCTAGTTGTCTGCTAATCACTGCTGGATGTTTTTAATGCGAATTCCAAGTGTCTACTTACCCTAAAATAATTACCCCCCCCCCCCCACCCAACTAATCTATAAATTAAAAAAAAAAAGAAGTGAAATTTAATATTTTGTGTTTCTGAATTTTTTAGATGAGGATTGATAATTTGTATTATTCGGACTACTGTTCTCATCTTGAGTGTTATTCTCACAACGTTTCGGCCGATGTAAACTTTCGTGCAGATTCCCGAGTTCGACCAGATACACCTGAAGAAGGTCGGAGGTTACATCGGCCGAAACGTTGTGCGAATAACACTCAAGATGAGAACAGTAGTCCGAATAATCCAAATTAAACACTTAATAGTTTGTGTTTTATACTTTTAGTTTTGAAGAACTACACTAAATATACACAATATGGTACCACTCCTTATTTCTTTGGTAAGCTAAATATTTTTATCATTAGCAATTTAAAAGTTCATGGCTAACATCTAATTTAAAAAAAAAAAAAAAAAAATGGATCATGAATAATGAAATTGGGATAGACACTAAAAGACCCCTCCCCTTCTTCGAACCTGTATACACTGTATACAAATATACTTTTAATAGCGAGGATTTACACATACGTGATAAATAAGATAACATTATGACGTTTTATTTCTGGATAAATATAATAATTATTCCATGATTTTGGAGAAAATATGTTGGTACTAATATTTGATTATAACTTTTGTTCAGATGTTTTTGCATCAACTGCAGAAAGGAATTTTCAAGACAACATTAGTGCGACAAGTAAGGTATTTACAGCCAGAAAGAAGTGGTAACAAATCTCGAATGATTTTTTTTTTTTTTTCAATCATTTTTTTTTCCTTCAGAATTAAAATTTTTTTTTTTTTTTATAAGAGTTACAAACGAAGCAGTTACTTTTACTGTCTTCATAAAAAAAGATCAAAGAACACCATAACATGATTTATCCTTTTGATACTGCATTAAATTTTTTTTTTTTTTTTTTAAATAGATTTTTGTAGTCTATTATCAAACATAGATAAGCAGTTTAATAGATATGGAGGAAAAAATGGAAATAGATTTCTTAATTCAAATATTTACATTTACAAAATGACTGGTGTGGGGGGGGGGGAAATTGGAGAAAATTAATGGCAAAAAAAATAGACGAAGGAATTGTTTTCTTTTAACTATTATTTTTAAATGGATGTTACTTTTAAATTGCTATAGAAGTTACTAGAATTCAGATAGTATAATTAACGGAGTTGCCGATTAAATTAAGGTGCAAATCTATAAATATTTACTCTCTAAATATTTACTCCCTAAAATTTACTCTCTAAATATTTACTCCCTAAAATTTACTCTCCAAAGTTTACTCCCTAAAACTTACTCTTTTAATTAGTTTAAAATAAATTTATTTAATAAATTTATTTTCTCATTACAAAATAAAAAAAAATCAATTTTCATAAAAACTGAACAATTATCACACCTCCAGTCTCTGGTGCACAATTTTGCATTTGCGGCAAAATCGGTAGGGAAACATTTTTTTTTCTCTCTCTCTATTATTTTTTTTATTTTTTTTTTTTTTTACAAATAAAATAAAAATGAAAAAATAAAGGATGAATATTTATCTCCAAGTGATATTTTTTTTTTTTTTTTTTTTTTTTTTTAAATAAGTAAGCATGAACATATTGGTAACTAACTCCAGGTAGCGCCATCTTTTTGCTTAACCAGCAAATATGTTCCCATTTCTCCTTTCCCCTTTATTTGCATTGTGCCTCGATATTCAAATTCAAACATTTCTGAGAGGATTTCAATATTAGATGATGGAACTTGAATTCTTCTTGCAGAACCATTGGAGTACATTCGGCTCGATACATTTACAGTGTCGCCCCAAATATCAAAAAGTAATTTGGTGGTACCAATGACACCTGCTGTGACCTCACCAAAATTGAACCCGATATTTAAAATGAATTCAAAATTTATCATACTTTTATTGAATCGCTCGATAACGTGTTGCATGTCGATTGCAAACTTCATCAAATTAAACAGATGGGCATGTGGATGGCTATTCTCGTGTCGTTTCTTCTCGTCTAACCCGGATGCCGCCATGAACGTGCTTGTAATTGTCTTTATCTTCTCGACATCTTTGTACTCTTTTTGATCGAGAAGCTCTTCGTAGTCTCCGACGAGTTCGTTCAGGACTCTCAGCATTTCTCGTCCTCCCTCAAAAGATTCTTCGTACAAGTCGTTGAAATTTACGAGTCCAGCAAAGATCACACCGATGTTCTGGTGATTCTTTGAGTATCGTCCCTTGTTCAGTTTTGAGGATATGTGCTCCGGGATAATGTTGTGAAGCAGGCATTCGATCTGGTTCCGATTCTTCTTGATATGCTCCTGGCAGGATATCGCCTCGGCATCACAGTGGTAACTAATCCGGTAACTGATTTCACATTCTCGGTTCAGAAATAGAATCAGCAAGAGGGGAAGGATCAAATCCAAGTCTATCATGAATAAATAACGATTGCCGTCAGAGAAAATCGAATCAAACACATACGGTGGCTCTGAAGTAACGATATCAGAACCGTTCTCGGCAAATTCCGTGTAACTATCACCAGAGCAAGATTTAAGCACATGAATTAGAAAAACAACGAAGCAAGCGAAAACCGCTAGAATCGACTTGATAGCAGAATTGACAGTAGTGAACGTGAGCAGATTGAAAAGAGAGAAAATGAAAATATAACAGAAACACTGTTCTTGCCAATGCCTCTCTGTGAAGTCCGAGCAAGAGAAATTGGAGAAAGCAGCAATCGCAGGAATGAATGCTAAAATGGTACCTTCAATGCTGCGGACAACCCAGTTTTCTGCATATGTAGCATAACACGAAACCAACTGTGGGAAAAACCTTTTGGCAAGAATATTTTTAAAGATAAAAGCAAATTCAATTAAAATAAAGAATGGGAAAAGCACGATCCAGGGCAGAGGCCGCTGGAGCATTACAAAACAGCAGATTGAAATGAGAAAGAATAAGATGAAGGAAACAACAATCTCCATCTTAACGTGGAAACTTTCTGGCATATCAAACAAGCTATGCTTCATGAATTTCTTCTCCATTTCGTTGTCATCAAATAACAGCGTGCAGGGATTCATTGGTGGTTTTTGGACACGTGTCGAGATATTCTCAAGATTTTCAATTATATCCTCAGGATTAAGACCATTGTCAGCGATGTCAGCTTCTAAAAAAAAGAAAAAGAAAGAAAAATACTTTTCTTGGACAAAGACAAAAAACAAAAACATGGTAAATTGGAAAGATAAACATCTTTTAAATTTTGGATCAAATAGATTTGAGGCACCCCAGAATGAACAACATTCAAAAGGACACATTTTGCCTTAACACACTATTAATCTATGCGAGTGATCTCCCCCTGAACACCACTCTCCCAGGCTGGAGGCGGCTTCCGGCCGGAAGTGATCAGACCGCCATTATTGTTTTACCTATAATCTGTAATGGAGCGCGAATAAAATATTCTCTCCATATACGTTATCGAAGTCCGTGTTTACATTCTTTTTGTTACACAGTAACACTTCTTTATTTTCTTATTAACATTGGTAGCAGAGCGAAAAGTTGTTATGGCTTCAAAATTCATTTCACCGCCTGTCTTAATTAACGACAAATACAGCACGTGGAAAAAAGAGATGCGAATTTGTGAGCTGGCTACGTCACTTGATAAGACGAAACATGCCCCCATAGTATTTCTTTCTCTGGAAGGAAAACCCAGAGAAGCTGTTTTAGAATTGGACGTGGTGGCCCTTAATTCCGAGGACGGAATGACGCATCTATATGAAAAACTGGATACCCTTTTTTTTTAGAAGATGTTAATCAGTCGGCTTTTCTAGCCTACAAGACGTTTGAAGCATACCGCAGACAGCCCGATACATCAGTGAAAGACTTTCTCATTAACTTCGGCCGACATATCGCCAAGTTGAAAGATTTCAACATCGCCCTACCCGAACCTGTATTTGCGTTCAGGGCATTGAAAGGTGCTGCTCTCACTCCAGAAAATGAAAGATTAGTCAAAGCCATTGTCAACGAATTGACACTATCTTCCACGTCGGGACAGTTAAGAAAGATCATGCACAGACAGTCTTCAAACGCACTGTCTAGCAACACGACGCCCGTCATGATAAAGAATGATGAGGTTGTTGCCAGTAACCTGAATGCCATGCATGCAGCTAGAAAGCAGTTTATAATGTGTGAGTCTTCGGAAAAATTAAGACGTGCACTTCGTCATCAAGTAAGAACTGGTACAACACAATCGTACAAAAATGGTGATATTGCGTTTTATAAGAGAAATCTCTGTGATAGATGGCTTGGTCCAGGAACTGTTATAGGATGGGAACACAAGCAGGTGCTTGTTAAACATGGAGGCACATATGTAAGAGTGCACCCCTGTCGTTTAGTGCTTCACCCAGAAGCATATCAAAGTTCCTCTGAAACTGAATCAGCAATTGGACCCACCACTTCACAAAGTGGGCTTGAAGGAACTTCAAACACACCAATTTCTGTGGAGAACAATGTGGATGAAGAATTAGGAACCCTGGATGATCAGGTTGCACAACATCAAACTGTGAAAGAGAGACATACACTGCCGAGACAAACCCCTATTTTAAAAACGATCGAGCTTCCCAAACCAGGACAATCTATTAAGTGTAAACTTGCCAATGATGATGATTCAGAATGGAGAACATTGAATGTCATAAGTAGAACGGGCAAAGCCACCGGCAAAAATAAGCATTTAATGAACATGGCTATGGAACAAGGTGAACCATTTTGGCTAGACTTTGAACATGGAGTACTGGAATGGAAAGCAGATGAAGTCGGACCAATAAGTGAAGATGAACCCACCTCTGGTAATGAGGAAAACATAATGATTTCTTCTTCTAATCATGACCTGGAAACAGCAAGGAAGAAAGAACTCCAAAGCTGGGTCAAAAATAAAGTTTACACCCAAGTACCTGACCAAGGCCAACCCAAGATATCCACAAGATTGGTTTATACTAATAAAAATGTCAATGACAAATAAGTTCATAAAGCTAGACTTGTAGCGAGAGGCTTTCAGGACAGGGATGCTGGCAATATAAGAAACGATTCTCCAACATGCTCTAAAGAAAGTCTACGTATAGCCTTGGCCATAATGGCATCTAACCATTGGGTGTGCAGGTCAATGGACATAAAAACAGCATTCCTACAGAGCAAAGAGTTAGACCGATTAGTCTATTTGGATCCTCTTAAGGAAGCCAATGTACCTCCAGGATATATTTGGAAACTCTCCAAATGTGTATATGGTTTAACTGATGCATCAAGATCCTGGTACCTGACACTCAAGGAGGAATTATTGAAGTCAGGAGCAGTCGTTTCAAAATATGATCAAGCCATATTTACATGGAACTTTGGCAACAAACTGCACGGTATAATCGCCACTCATGTCGATGATTTTTGCTTTGCAGGCTCCGATATCTTTCAGACCAGAGTTATGGACAGGATTCGTCACTTGTTTGAGGTTAAGTCTGAAGAAGTTGAGGAGTTCAAGTATATAGGATTGAGCATAAGCAAAAACAGGAATGATGTTAAGCTTGGACAAGATGAATATGTCAAGAAGTTGAAGTGTATCCCACTGGAGAGAGGTAGAAATTCGAAAGATGCAATATCTACAACAGAAGTTACCGAAACCAGGCAATTGATCGGCCAACTTAATTGGTTAGCCACCCAAACAAGACCTGGTCTTAGTTATGATGTTAGTGAGTTAAGTTCAATGCTAAAACAGGAAAACGTAGAATGTTTAAAACAGGCTAACAGGATGGTAAAGAAAGCAAAAAAAGAAAAATCTCATATAGATATTCCTGATTTAGGGAATCTTGAGGACCTAAAGATTATTGCATATAGTGATGCCTCTTTTGGTAAGTTAACCGATGGAGGTTCACAAGGAGGCTATATACTCTTTTTGGTTGGAGGAAATGACAAGTATATGCCCATTGCTTGGCAATCCAAGCGGATTAGAAGAGTTGTTAAAAGTACCTTAGCTGCTGAAACTTTAGCCATGGTTGACATGGCAGAAGCCTGCATTTTTTATAGAAAACTGTTGTTAGAAGTATTGCAATTGAAGGACAGTATTGATAACATCAAGATCTTCTGCAAAACAGACAATTCCTGTCTCTATGATTCTGTACATTCCTCAACCCAAATTTTGGATAAGAGACTTCGTATAGAGATGGCTATTCTGAGAGAAATGATTGACAGAAAAGAAATTGCAGAAGTCTCTTGGATACCAACTGATGTACAAATTGCTGACCCTCTGACAAAGAAGGGAGTGCCATCATTTAAGATCCTTGGTTTCATATCTGAGCCAAAGGAATCATCTGTATAATGTAAATACACCTTTTTTCCTCTTTTGCAGATATATGATGCTTAACTGAAAAGAAGAGAAAAGAGGGGAAGAACTGTTAATCTATGCGAGTGATCTCCCCCTGAACACTCTCCCAGGCTGGAGGCGGCTTCCGTCCGGAAGTGATGAGACCGCCATTATTGTTTTGCCTATAATCTGTAATGGAGCGCGAATAAATTATTCTCTCTATATACGTTATCGAAGTCCGTGTTTACATTCTTTTTGTTACACAGTAACACTTCTTTATTTTCATATTAACATGCAGGTTTAAATTTTTTTTGCATCAAATAGATTTGAGGCACCCCAGAATGAACAACATCCAAAAGGACACATTTTGCCTTAACACAGGTTTAAAAAAAAAAAAAAAATTTTTTTTTTTTTAAACTTTTGACTTCTGGTTGTATTGTTTATGATAAAATAAACATTTTTTATAGCAGAGAATCCAATATAACTTTTTTTCTTTTTAAATACAATCCAATAAATACCTTTTTGAAATTGTGTGACACAATTTTGGATTTCTTTTTATTTAGATGTTTTTTTAAAAAATATATTTTTCATTTATTTTTAGTTGAATAAAAAGTTTTGTGAATAAAATTATGTATTTTTCAGGCTATTAGTAACCGTTTTGCAACAAAAAACATTTAAATCTTTTTTAAAATACACAATATTATTTTGTTCATTATTCAACTGGAAATAAAGAAAAGCGGTGTCACGACAAAATTTATCCTTTTGGTCGTTGCCCATGCTGGGGTGCCTCAAATCTATTTGATCCAAATTTTCTATTATGCTGGGGTGCTTCAAAACAACTTATGTCTAGATACTAGGAGAGTAGAAAGTGACTAACTTGGCTTTACTTTCAACAGCCTCGTAACTTTCGCTTCCCTTATTTTGTCCTTTAGTCCTCATATTCCATGAGCGATGTTTCTGACAAAGGGGTAAGAATTGCTGTTTTCTGGGTCGGAATCAATCCACTTAGCACTTATCGTTGGATGTTTTTGCCCTTGAAGTAGTATTTGTTTTTTTACCTCTTTACATCAAGTGGCTTCATGCCTTGTCTGGAGCAATTTCCATAAAAAAAATCCTTTTGTGGATCCTTTCCATTTGCCGAATCAGGGTTTTTGTTTCGGTGGAGAATTGGCTGATGAATCTGCCATAATTGTAGGTGTCCCAAGTACTTTCAGGCCCATCCGGGTCCACTTTCAGGGGACTCAGGTAAAGACCATGGTGTTAATGTTAATATTAATGGCGGGAATTATATTATTAATACGGAACTACAGTTAGGACGAAAAACATTTTAGGATGATATCACTAGTGTTTAAGTTCATTTTGTTAATGGCTGGATTTTTGGTTTTGATGGGCCTGAAAGTACTTGGGATACCTACAGTTATGGCAGATTCATCGGCCAATTCTCCATCGAAACAAAGACCCTGATTCAACAAATGGAAAGGATCCACACAAGTATTACAGAGAAAATGCTATATATATATATATATATATATATATATATATATATATATATATATATATATATATATATATAGGATCAAAATAAACCAAAGTGAAAACTTTTAGTAGATGGAACCTATTGTGAAAAGGATTAGCTCAATATACGAGATAGAGCAATAGTAGAGATAAAGATTTCGATCTTTGAAAAGCCTTGGCTTAAGGAAAGAATAATAAACACTAGTTTATTACTGAATGCACCTTGCATTGAACAATTGAAATTTGAAATAAATTTGGACAATCGTCGCATATTTATCACTCTTCTATCTCTCTCTCTCTCTCTCTCTCTCTCTCTCTCTCTCTCTCTCTCTCTCTATATATATATATATATATATATATATATATATATATATATAATGTTAAGAAGATCAGATCAAATCAACATGGTACTATATGTTTCAAGCCGGGAAGTGGACTCAAATTGAAAAATAGGAGAGATCAAATATGGTTGAAGATAGCTGAGTAGCGATTTGTTTATAAATATAAATGAACTAATAAAAACATTATTTTTCGATCTAAGTCCACACTGGCTTGAAACCTATGGTACCATGTTCATTTTATTTGATCTTCCGTAACATTATTAATTAATAAATAAATATTATGCTCTTATTATTAAAAAATTCAAGCATTCCGTTGGATTTCTTCCTACCAAACAAAACCAATTATATATATATATATATAAATTTTATTTGGACTGTAAACGTGCAATTTGTGTAGAAATAGTAATTATTTCACAAGAAATGCTACATAGAGTTATCAATAACTTTCATGAACGTCTCCAACAAGGAGAAATCTCAAATCTATTTATCTATCCAGTATATTGAGCTTTCCATTTTCACGATAGGTCATTATTTAAAGATACGACATTCATCTCCAAATTTCTATTCATTGTTATATACACACACATTATATATATATATATATATATATATATATATATGAAGAAGAATGGAAAGGAATTAGAGAAGCAAAAGCCAAATCAAAATTCAATTCAATTGCTCAGAGCAAGGTATATTCCGCAAAAAGGCAATTTATTCAAGTTAAATTTTCCTTAAGCCAGGCTTTTCAAAGATCAAAATCTTATCATCAGAGGAAGTCGCTGGGATAGATAAGTTGGCAATGGCCAAGATTTAAAATTTGAAAAAAAGAAATAAAAGTTGTAGGGAAAGAAAACGCTGGGCAAAACTCTGCCCGAATGCAAGCAAATGTCCGATTGCTAAAAAGTCCGGTGTCGAAAAGTCCAGCGGAGAGAATAAGATGTAGATAGGTGGGTTTTGCCCAGCGTTTTCTTTCCCTACAACTTTTATTTCTTTTTTTCAAATTTTAAATCTTGGCCATTGCCAACTTATCTATCCCAGCGACTTCCTCTGATGATAAGATTTTGATCTTTGAAAAGCCTGGCTTAAGGAAAATTTAACTTGAATAAATTGCCTTTTTGCGGAATATACCTTGCTCTGAGCAATTGAATTGAATTTTGATTTGGCTTTTGCTTCTCTAATTCCTTTCCATTCTTCTTCATTCTACCTGCTCTATCCTGGATATTGAGATGTATACTCTTCGCAGTAGGTTTTACCTCTCCTAAAAGTTTGCTTTTAGTACACCACTTTATATATATATATATATATATATAAAGAATGATAAAAATAAAAATAAAAGTTGGAAGAATTACAAATTTTATTAAATCATCAATAGCTCGAAAACAATGAGAAATCTCAAATCCTTAATCCATGGATTTTCAAAGATAAATTCTTCATCCATATTGGTTTCTTGATTGATTGCTCTATCCAGTATATTGAGCTTTCCATTATCACGATAGGCCATTATTTAAAGATACAACATTTATCTTTACATTTTCATTCATTGTTATATACACACATTATATATATATAAAATGTGTGTATATATTCATCTATGTTTATATGTATATTTCTATTTGTGTGTGCATATGTCTATGTATATTATGTGCATATATGTAAATTATATATCTATATCATGTGTGTGTGTATATATATATTAACTGGTTTATTCAAATAGAATAGTATGGCAAACTCGCCATAGCATCAACTGAGAAAATAGTATCTTTAGCCCTGCGGGTTGAGTTTCTAGTGTTTCTGCGAAATTGCAGGTATCGATAGGCGATCAAACTAATTTAGAAGTAAAAATGTATCGACAATGATGGTGGACATTTAGCTGATTTAATTTTTAAAACTTACTGAACAAAAATTCAATTTTATTGAAAATATTGTAAGTTCAAATATTGATAAAATGAACATAAAACCAATATTTTTTTCAGAAGTGCTCAATACAAAGTAGAGCTTTATAAATAAAATTTATGGAAACATTAGAACAGCCGACGCAAATTAACCTGTGCTGTAGTAGTCGTGCGCTAGCACAGAAACGCAGGTTAATTTGCGTAGGCTGTTCTAATGTTTATATAAAAAAGCTTCAAATGCTAGCACATGTAGGTAAAAATAATTGAATATTATTTATTTAAAACTAATATCATAAGCCCCTTTAATAAGATTAAAGTTGAGCCCTGTTCGGGGAAGTTAAAAATATACTGACACCTAGCTATAAGGCATATTCTGACAACGTTCGTAGAATCTTTAGTCAGTCT
Source organism: Sepiola atlantica (assembly GCA_963556195.1). NCBI lineage: Eukaryota > Metazoa > Mollusca > Cephalopoda > Sepiida > Sepiolidae > Sepiola > Sepiola atlantica. Next base: position 57,800,826 of record OY744550.1, read on the forward strand.
TTCTAGATATGCCGTCTTTCGCATAAATAGAACTTAAATTCCCTTCTTGAACGTCGTAATGTCCCGTGGCCTAATGGTTACAGCGCTTGCTTACAGAGTCTAGGTTGACTCTGTGGCAGGGGTTTGAACCGTGCGACCATCTGAGATTATCATCCCTGCACTGATGAGAGCGAAAGCTTGAAACGCAAGCGTATGTAGGTAAAAATTATTTATTTAAAATTAATATTGTTATATATATATGAAAAGATGAAAGGATAAAATAATCCGACAGTATGAAATTAAAATGGAATAAGCGGAAGACCTAAAAAGCTCAACGTTTCGCCCAAATGTTATATGGGCTTTGTCAAGAGCGAACGAACCCAACCACTATATATATATTTCTCATAATTTATAGACTTTCTCGTCTTTTGTCATTTTTTTGCATTTTTTTTGTTCGCTCTTGACAAAAACCATATAACATTTGGGCGAAACGTTGAGCTTTTTAGGTCTTCCGCTTATTCCATTTTAATTTCATATATATATATATATATATATATATATAAGTACTTTTTTGAAATTTCATGTCTTATCATTACATTAAGATAGACATTACTCATTGTTTTCACATTAAAAACAGTAAAATGCACAATATCCATGGCGATAAAAAAAAAGAAGCAACTTCATTAACATCTCCAATACAACTTTTCCTGACGCTCATGCATATCTATTTGTCTATTTTGCTTGAACAAAAGACAATGATCGTGTATGAGTACTGTTGTGATGTGGTTATTCCTGAAAGTAAGACAATAATACGAGCAAAGGGGACAGAGGTCAAAAAGGACACAAACACGATGTTACTTGGTCAGTCGCTCGGTGCGTAAGAGCGAGAGACATGTAAGCACTTATTATTTATATACATCAGAAATATACAAGGGAGATAATTACAGATTACAATAATTACAGAATGAACGGCGTAAGGGAAGTAATAAAGATACTCTTATCTCGGATATAAACATCGTTGTCGTTCCCAAAATGTACGATTAGATACTACAAGTACATATGAAGACACCTCAAGTGTTTCATCTTATTTTTAACAAAATCTCTACATTAGCGAATAACCGGTTATACCACTTTTTTTTGCCGATCATTCCACCTTCCACTGACAGTGGACGTTTATGGGGAATGCAAATTCACGTGCGGCCACCAGTCAGCAGGTATATCGCCGTCAGGGAAGATGACATACAGCACTTGGTATTTCCGAATGGTCACCCATCTTGTATTAGCCAGACTCAATGTCGCTTAACTTTGGTGATTTAACGGAAACCAGGAGAGTAGAAAGTGACTAACTTGGGTTTACTTTCAGAAGTCTCCTAACTCTCGCTTCTCTTATTTTGTCCTTTATTTCTCACATTCTATGAGTAATGTTTCTGTCAAAGGAGGAAGAATTGCTGTTTTCTGGGTCGGAATCTATCCATCTAACACGTATCGTTGGCTAGTATTTATTTTTAGCTCGTTACATCAAGTGGCTTCATGCCTTGTCTGGAACGATTTCCATAAAAAAACAATACAAAAAAAACAAAAAAACAGTGTTGTACGTGACATACAGCACCTGGTATTTCCAAATGGTCACCCATTTAGTACTGGCCAGGCTCGACGTCGCTTAACTTCGGTAATTTAACCAGAACTGGTGTGTCAAGATGATTATGTCGTATTTCTATATTTTAGTAAGACAAATATTTTAATCATAAGTGTGTATGTGTATGGGTGGGTGGATGGGGTGGGGAATAAGCGAAACAGAAATGAAAGAAATTCGTTTTTTTTTAAATTTGATTATGGTTTGAAGCAGGAGAAACCAAAATGAAATTGAAAATGATGTGGGTTTAACTTAAAACAGTTGCAGCTATGGAATTGTCTTTTTTTTTTATTTAAAAGAACAAAAAAAAAAAATTAATCTTAAATTTATAAATAACAAGCAAAAAAACTACCCACCATCCGGCGACTAATAATCTAGTTCTAAGTATTCTTTATACAAGACATATCTTTAATAAAAATTTATTGTTATTTTAAAAACTATACGTTTTCATTTAGAATTGAATTACCTCCCTTGAAAAATTAACGACCAAAAGATTTGGCACTTGTGCCCTTGACGAAACAGCTGAGTTTATTTGTTTTCAATTTTGAAGAGTTACATTCAAAACAGCGACGATAATCCACTCCAAGACAAAACAAATAAATTGTTTTATAACATTACTAATTATAAAAAAAATTCAGAAACTATTTTATTACAATGTTAAAATATCACTGAACATTTTAAATTAAAAAAAAAATCACATTTAAATTAAAAAAAAAAAAACCCTACTATATTTTATTACAATCTTTTGACCAAACTGTTACTTCATTGAACATAAACTTTATTACAATGTTAAAAAAAAATCACTGAACATTTTAAATGATAAAAAAAACACTATTACAATGTTTTTCTTTCAGAAACAATATTTTATTAAATAAATAAATTTATTAAAATGTTTTAATCTATTCGTCGTTTTGTTACTTCCGGTTGATTATCTGTCTGCCGCTGTCTTGAATGTGGAATTATCGCCGCTGGTTTGAATTTAACTCTTCAAAATTGAAAACAAATAAATTCAGCTGTTTCCACAAGTGCCTAATAGTTTAAGAAAGGTTTTGGTAACTTATTCTTTTTTTTTTATTAAATCACTTTAATTAATTACTGTTTATATCGATGAAACTATTGCATATAATTAGGAAAATAAGACAATAAAATTACAAATAAATAGAAACAAACATTAATTTATTATAGGCTGTTTAAAAAATATTTATGCAAATTAGGTATAAAACTGGCTGTTTGGGTTGCTGCTCTCTAGTAAGGAGTTCTATACCTCCCCGGGAGGTTAGGCACAAGGCCAGTTTTTATCTTACTCCCACAAGGTAAGATGTGACCCAAGGTCGGGTCGGGAAAGTGGGACTTGAAAAGCCAGCGCCCGAGAAGGCGAGCACTCTGGCCATTAAAAATTGCCTGGCCAGCCCCGTCGGCATTCCCTGGTAGGGGCGCCTCAGGCAGTAAGCAATAAACTTACTCCTCCCCAAAGAGGGGAGGCAAAGCCTGAAAGGGTGGACCTCCTAGAACTGCACAGGATCGTCCCATAGACCGGCGTAAATCAAGCCCCGAATGCCAAGACGATACCAGTTTATGGGGTGAAGTATCCATCGGAACAGATACTACATTTTGATCTTAGCCAAAGGTTTAAAATATTTAAAAAATTTTAATTTTCATTATATTTTCATCTTCATAATTTTATATTTTTTATATTTATTATTAATTTTATTCTAAAATGATTTCATATAAATTTCATAATTTTTTTAATTAAAAGTTTTTTTCTTCTTTATATTTAATTATAATTAATTATACTGAATTACTTTCAATTCATGTTTATTATTTTATTGTGTTTACCATATTTTAATATATTTTCTTTTCTTATTCCTTTCAAATTAATTAATAATAGTAATAATAAAATTAATATTTATTTTTTAATTCCAAACACAAAATAAGCCTGACTGGTGTTTTTAAAAATTTTTTTTACTTATTCCAAATTTTTGCCACGATTTATCTTAGAATTTTGCCACCCATTATTAATTCCTAATTCCCATTTCTTCATGGGAGGGGTATCAATTTTTAAATTTATAATATTTAGTTTTAGATTTTAATTTTTAATCCTCCGACACCGGTGATGAAGAGAAGGCGATCGGATGTCACCATGACCTCGATCTGAATTCACAGATCAAAGAAACAAAAACCTAATTTTCCTTGCCTGCTACGTAAATATCAGCAAAATTTGCAGGTGGAAATGCCGAATTAGTAAAAATGATAAAAATGAAAATAAAGCAGAGGATTGAAATATCGTCAAAAAGTCATATAGCGTGCAAGCCGCCATTTTCTGGAGAGGCAGATATAAACAGAGGCTGAAGAGAGTCCGGTAAATAAGACCAATTATAGGTCCCCTTCGTTTGGATTTGAAACCGACGGTACCGATGTTGTTCTGATCTTCTGTAATGCATATATAAATAAATAAATATTACGCTCTTATTTTTTATATTTTTTAATAATTGAGCACTCTGTTGGGGTTCTCTCCCACTAACCTTACACACATATATATATATATATATATATATATAAATTTTTTTATTATTTCATGTATACACGTATATTATAAAGGTGACATAATATATTGTGTATAAATTTTCAGTATTTACTTCAACAGTGCTCAATACATGAGTAGAGCTTAGTAGCAAATATATTTTCATACTTTACTAACAATGTCTCAACCCGTATGGCCACGTCGCCCGCCGTCAGTCATCCGAAATGCTCCAAAGTGTGTCCCACATTGACGTTGAAGGCCCAAAGCCACGTGGTAAGCCGCTTGAGACACGGAAGGGATAAATTGATGATGACTTGATCCTGGCGGGCGGCACAAGTGAAATGGCAACAGACAGGAAAAGTTGGAAGTCATTCACGAAACGTCTAACCTCAAGCATTAGACAAGAAGACGAAAAATTGAAATAAAAAAAATGCACACACACTTATGTTATGTATATACTTTTTTTTTCAAAACTTATTTTATTTCATTTTTTTTATGGAAATCGCTCCAGACAAGGCATGAAGCCACTTGATGTAATGAGCTAACAAGAACAAATATGGTTAGCGCAAAGACAGGAGATGCCTATTGGCCTTAGTATCGAAAAGACCAAGATTATAAGTAGGAGGAAAACAGTCAGCAGGAAGAGAGTTCCATTTGGTGTAGGAAGCTGTATTACAACGAGGTATCAAAACAGCGAATTAATGGAGACCACTAGACCAACGAGTCAAACGAGCTGGAACAAAAGAAGCGGGGAATAGATCACATAATTCTGAAGAACACATGCCATAATAGTATTTATAGAAAAGACTGAGACTAGCAACATCACGTCTGTGAGAGAGAGAGGGTGCAGAGAAGAAGAAAGGGTCAGAGATTTATACAAATATACTCATAGCAAGTGAGCTATACAGAAACGTTTGTGTTTCATTCCCGAAGAAATTCATGACAAATTCCTTCAGGAATAAGACAAACATTCTGTGCAGCTCACTTGCCATAAGTATATTTCTACAGTACAGTATAGCTAACAAAAGAGAAGGGATACTTACTCTGCTTGAGCGCAAGGAAGTTTTCGGTAATCTTTTCTGATCCAGAGTTGAAAAGCGGTGCAGGTGTTGTCAGACTGTTGGTATCATTTGGCTAAAAACAAAAAATAAAAACAAAAAAACATGAAATTACAAAATATGGAAATACTTCATTAATTAAAATTGGAGTTTTCAAAAGTTTATATTTATACCCGCTGAAAAGTGGGTACCAAACTTACTACATTGCTATTCTGAAAAGTGTATTCTGGAAAAAAAAAAAAAGTATTAGGTTAGTAATCTCAAAAGTGACCTTGAAGATAAAACAAAACAAGAAACTCATGGCCCCTCTGTAATAATAATTACTTGTAATAATAATTATCTGTAATAATATATAAAAAAAAACAAAAAAAAAAACATGTATAACATTTTTTAGGGTTTTTAATTCAAATTTTTTTTTTTTTTAAATTTAAAAAGATATTTGTGAAATATTGTACAGGGTGGGCCAAAATAAGGGTCCTATCTTTAAATTTGAATAACTTGAATTTGAATAACTTCCACAAAATAAAAGTTAAACTCACCAAACTTTATGTGTGTGTAGACTGACCCTTCCGAGATTTTTTGAAATAAACAAAACAAATTTTAGCCGAAAAACATTTCTTAAAACTTACAAAAACTAAAGTATTGTTTTTTACACTGTTTTGAGTTTTTTAAGCAAAAATAATGTTTTCTAAATGAGGGTACGTTCCTTAGGGCTAATACGGCTCATGCTTGCTTCGGAAGGAGTCCTTTACTTATTCTAAAAAAAAAAAAAATCAATAAATAAAAAAGTTATCAATTTTTAAAAATAGGACCCTTATTTTTGCCCACCCTGTACTATTTGACCAATAGGGGGTCATTTTCATCAGCTAGAGCAGGGTTCTCAACCTAGGGTTCACGAACCTTCAGTTGTTCAGAACAAGATTGGGTTATTTTCGGTATAAGAGTCCCTGACTTCAACATTATACTTTAACTCCAATAACCTTTAATTTAAAGTACTACTTTTAGAGGGAGGGGTAAATAAAAGTTATTTAAAAAAAAAAAAAAAAAATAACAATACAAGGAACAAGATGTATTAAAAACCAAGGAACAAGATTAATTACTGGGTTTCATACCACTCAGCAAAGGTCTTTAAAACTTCGTCAAAAATTTGGATAGCCCCCCCCCCCCCCCCCCTCTCAAAAGTAGTACCTTTGAATATAAATATTTATTACATTAAAAGTCATTGAAATTAAAAACTAACATAAATGTTCTGGAAAAAGTGTGTAAAAAAAAACAAACAAAACTTTTTGGCCGCCATGTTGGCTGTCAGGGACTCTCATACCGAAAATAAGCCAAAAGATTTTTAGATTGCTGATGAAAGAGGTATTTTAAATAGTAATGGTCAACACTGTTGAATATGAAAACTAAACATCGATCACAACTGAATGTCGATCATAACCTACGAGTGTGCCTGTCTAAAACTGCTCCTTGAATTGAGGAACTTGCTTGTAACAAACAGGCACAGCCCTCACACTGAAGTTGATGATTGATTGATACTAAAAAAAATATTGTTTCACTCCTGCTTGTGTAGCATCATCGTAAAACATTTGTAAAACTGATGTTTTTTCTGAATCAAAATTTGAATAATTTTATAATATCCTTTGCAGAATTATTGTAGTAGAATGAGTTAGTCAATAAAATACAATTATGTTCATTGTCACATTATTGGGGGTTCGGGAAGATGGTTTTATAACTCAGGGGGTTACTTAAAGGGGAAAAAGGTTGAGAACCCGTGAGTTAGAGAACAAGGTGGAGAAAAAACGAAGAGTTTTATTATGTTCATTAGGGACCTCCACAGCTAACAATAGAATTTACACCCTTTTATATTTAACACGACGTAACTGGAATGTATGGTAATATTATTTTGGTAAAGTTTCCATGAATTCGTAAATAAAAAGTGGAAATAAATGCAATATTATTATGTTTTGCAAAAAACTTCTTTTTCTCATTAATATATACTATAATCGGTGCTTCCGCAGTTTCACAATGACATTAAAATATTTAAAGAAATTTATAAACTTTGTTATGTACTTACGTGGTAGCTGAAAATAAGATTGTACAGAAAAAATTTCACAAATTCATCCAGTATTTATTTAATTATAAGTATAAAAAAAAAACAACCCAAAAACGACCTTACGTATCGGTAGACATTTCAGCTCACTAAGTAGGAAAGGGAGATATATTTTGACTTTTTCCGAAAGTTAAGAAAAATGGCGACATAGATAAATCGTTTTGTATTTTTAATTTAATAAATATTGAATGAATTTGCGTACTTTTTGGTGTCCAGTCTTCTTTTCAGCTACCACGTAAGTACATAACAAAGTTTATACATTTCTTTAGCTATTTAAAAAAAAAAAGGGGTCTAACATGTCTTTGTAAAACTACAAGAGCACCCTATAATCTGTTGAATTAAAAACACCGACACTTTCAAAATTAATGTTTAAGACATTTAAGTGATTTTATCATTTAGAAATGTTAATGTTTAAACATCGATTTTTGAAATAAGGGTTCCTAATTTTTCTAAATATTTAAATATAATAATAACTCCGACTCTGACCAATCGTAAAAGAGCCACCTCGACCGCGATTGAATAATTTGTGATTTTAAATAGAATTTTGATCTTCTATTGGTAACTGACGTTTATTGGAATTCTTGTGACGTTGACGATTGTATGGAAGGCCGTAACGTCTTGTTTACGCTATTCACATCTTAAAGAGAAATGATTTGCTTCTGCAAACAAATACATGTGTTGCTGTTACTTGTTTTGCTTACATTCTTTATGCTAAAAAGGTGCTTCTGTATTATTGGGGCAGATGAAATTTTCATCTTTAATTTAGAAGAGTCAGTTGAAAGGGGAGATAATTCAAACTTTTTTTTGTTGTTGTAACCATAACCCATACGGAAAATCCAGAGAATTTGTAAGGAAATAAGGCACTTCTGCATTTCAACCGTCACTTGGACTTAATAATTGAAGAGTTCCATTCATTCCACCGAGTCAACCGTCTATTTTCACGAAGAAAAAACAACACAGGCCGTTAAGACGACAACTTTGGGCATTTGGAAAAAAAAAAAAAAAAAAAAAAAAAAAAAAAATCAAACATCCCAAAGTTGTAAATTATATATATATATATATATATATATATATATATATATATATATATATATATATATATATATATATATATATATATATATATATATATTTTAAATTCCCGAAACAGTTTTTCATGGTAAACAACTGATGATCCCTTAAAATAGTGTTAGAAACTAACTAATATAATAACTGTAAAAAATAAATTGACTTACATGAGTGATTTTCCACTGGAAGACTTGAGACTATAAGTTTTTTTTATTTTTTTAAATTTTTTTTTTATATATATTTTTTTTATTTTATATAGTTTTAATGGTTGAGAAACTTCCGAGACTATATATATATATATATATATATATATATATATATATATATGAAAAAAAAAAACTGTTGGATTTTCGTTTTAAATTATAAATTTTCATTTTAAAAATCACTTGACTATTTTGAGAAAGTTTTAATTCATACAATAAAAAAAACAGATTTTGATTATTTTTATAAATTTTTAAATTATTAAATAAAATATTTTCATATTCAATAACGATACATTGTTCGCTGTTATTATTCTTCGCTGTTAATATTGTCATTTTGAATAAAAACATCTAATTCGGTTACTTCCGGTTGGTTGTCTGCCCCTGCCTTAAAAAAAGGAAAGCAAATTAAGTCCAAGTGACGGTTGAAATGCAGAAGTGCCGAAAATAAATTAAAAAAGGCTACTTATGCAGTTTACAGACCGGACTGAAATAATAACGTTATAATTTAGAAAGCCATCCTTAACATTGGGAAGTATGGGGGGGGGGGGGTTGATTAACTATTCTGTTTATTAAATTGTTAGGTTAAAGTACAGGATAGTTAATCACCCCCCCCCCCCACCTCCCCATGTTAAGAATGGCTTTCTAAATTATAACGTTATTATTTCATCTCAGCCCATAAACTGCGTAAGTACCTATTTAAAAAAAATTATTTTCTTACTAATTCTCTGGATTTTCCGTATAAGTTATGGTTATAATTCAAACTGTTTTGTTGTTGTTACAAAACAGTTTGAATTATCTCCCCTTTCAACTGACTCTTCTTAATTAGAGATGCAAATTTCATCTTCCCAAATTATACAGAAGCATCAAAAACAAAAAAAAAAAAACAAAAAAAAAAAATCCGTCTTTGTACAACAACATTTTTTTTTGTATATATCCGATTCTAAGTTGGACCGAACCCATTTTACATCTTTAATTTAGAAGAGTTACGTAAAAGGGAGAAAAAAGGGAGATTAGTCAGTTGTAAAACGTAAAATGGGTTCGGTCCAACCTAGAAAAAACTGACTTTTACTTTTTATTAAAATTCTACTCAATAATTTTCCGTAATTTTTTATGTAGACATCTACTTTTGCCTGATATGTAAGTATATAAAGTAGTTTTCCTGTTATTTTATTTTGAACTGCCATATTTCAATTGCGTATCACTGGAAATAAGCACACACACACAAAAAAAAAAAGACAAAATACAAATGCAGATGTCCATTTTATGAAAATACAGACTCCGGTTTTGTGCACGTGTCAACCATGGGAAACCACAGCTCAAAAAGTACCATAGATCCATGATTAGCATTTCGAGAGATTCCGATCCATTTTTAGTAGCTAGCATAAAATGCGAAAGTCTGAGACGTTTATAAATTTTTTTTTTTTTTTTTTTTTTTGGTTTTTAAATGTTGCTGCCATTGTTTAATGTCACATTCATGCCGGCCACGGAAAAGATTCTTTAAATAAAAAGGAGTCACAGAATATCATTTGGAACGGCTACGATAGCTGATTTGAGGATCAAAAGAGACGCGATGTGCTGCTGCTTTTGTCTGAACGTGATCAAAAAGCTGTTATTAGAATCGAAGAATTCTGCTACAAGCTGAATTGAAGCCGTTCAACAGTTCACTGACATTTAATAATTCATTTTCTTGGGAAAAGTGCTTCACGTTAGAAAATGGTTTGTTTCTCCATGATTCCAGAGAAAGCAACTGCACAGAAAAAGTTGATACCATCAAGTCTCTTTGCTATCAGGAATAGTTGGATCATTCTACCGCTCCAGAATGGTATCTCACGCCAGACACCATCCTCTACCTGTACAAGAGTCAAATACGTCCTAAGATGGGGAGGTACTGTTGCCACATCTGGGGAGGTGCCGCTCAGAGTCACCTTTTCCTGCCTTGACAGAGTACAAAACCGACTTCGAAATCTAGTAGGGGATGTCCTCTTCTCTTTTCTACAGTCACTCTCTCTCGCAGAACAGAGGTTGCTAGTCTTTCTCTGCTCTATCGTTATTCTCATGGCAGGTGCTCGACTGAGCTACAATCTATGCCCCCCCCCCCCTGTAAAACATTCACAACAAGAACCCGCCTAGCTGCTACCACTGTCAATGATTTCCCTTTCTCTCCATGCGTGCCCAAGATGAAACGAAACTTCCATGGGCAGAGTTTCTTTCCTAGAACTGCCCGTCTGTGGAACACAGTGCCGCAAGCCTGCTTCCCTGACGACTACAATATGGTCGTCTTCAAGTCCAATGTAACCAAGTTCTTGTTGAACCGTCCCCGTAAATAATCAATTTTTGCCCTGCTACAACCATCGTGCCAGTGATCGCGATGTTGTCTCACGATCCATCAGTCAAACTCTTTAACCCATATCCTCGCGTGGCCTTTGGGCCTTGATAAACGGTGACCTTTAATGTAAAAAAAACAAAACAAAAAAAAAAAACACACACTTTGGAACATATCAGTGACTGATGCTGAGAAAAAAGATACTTTATACAGATCTAAAGGGATGCAAGCATTTTTTTTTTTTTGGGGGGGGGGGAAGGTCGGAACAGACTAAACCAATATCCAAAAGATGTAATGACTAATTTTTTGTGGAATTGTGTGATCCACTTTGAGTTGCTAAGATGCAATGCAACAATCACGCTAAATAGTTAATGTCAAAAACTAGAATGCTTAAACACTGCTGTGGATGTGAATATATATATATATATATATATATATATATATATATATATATATATATATATATATATAGAGAGAGAGAGAGAGAGAGAGAGAGAGAGAGAGAGAGAGAGAAGGAGGATTATTAGAAGGCCATCACAATGCAAGAAATGGAAATATGCCGGCGTTGAGAAGTAAGACAAAACAAGTGATTTTAGTTATATATTTTTTCAAAAACTTTTTTAATAATTTTTTTTTTTCATATAGCAAATCTTACTTGATTAGGCAAGACTTCAACACTGATGTAATCTGTGTGACCGTGTTCCATAATATATTTCGAGGAAAACCTCTTTGTCAAATGGTAGGTGTTTCAAATTTCAAAAAACTATTAAAAAAGTTTTTTTAAAAAAAGAGAAGTTTTTGAAAATTATATAACTAAAATCACTTGTTTTGTCTTACTTCTCAACGCCGGCATATTTCCATTTATTGCATTGTGATGGCCTTCTAATACTCCTCTCTCTCTCTCTCTCTCTATATATATATATATATATATATTGCTTTTTAAAAATTATTATCCAATTTAATTTTAATTCATTTTATTCCCACACAAACTGTAGAAAAAACAAATCCTGATAATTTGATTCCTTGAAAATTGTGCACCCCCCTCCCCCGCACAGTAAACTAAAATATTAGATGACGTCTAGCTTTTTGTGTGTGTGTATTCAGTTGCGATATAGCCCCCTTTTTCCCAGAACCACTTCCCTTTTTCTTTACTATGTGCCACCCTACTACTCCACTCACACCTCCTATGAATTGCGACATCCGGCGTCTCACACCTTTTTAACATATACACTGACTGTCTGAACTAACTCCAAATCACATAACACGTATTCAGTTTCTTAACCCTTAACTAAATATATACTAACGGTTTATTTAAAATATTATTTTAAATTTGATCATGTGACCTTTCAGTTTTGAATCCAATGTTTTTCTTTTTCCTTCTTTCTTCAATATGAACAACTAAAGGAACGATCGACTTTCTTTGCATGAGGAAATCATAGTTTTAAGGGCTACTGATCGAAACATCGCCATGGCATGCTCGCTTTTGTACGTGTTTGTATAAATAAAAAAATATTAATATAAAGTTAGATATGTGTATGTTTATATATTTGTATGTACAGGATGCATTCCTAAACGAATTAACCGATCATTATGAATTTTGGAATACAGCTGCTAGGTGTAAGGGGTCCAAATGTAGGCTATATTTAGTTTCATGCAAAAGGGGATAAAAAAGGGTGTGGAAGCCCTTCGTAAAAATTCAGATATTTCCAATTTTTGTGAAATTTTAACAATGTGTATTCGATATCAAGTAATAAATATTCCCCAAATTCCAGTTACTTTGGAGGATTTAAAAGGATTTTTAGGGGCATAATATGGACACAATCTCAGATTTGAAAACTGAAATGTTTCAGATTTGGATTGAATTTAATCCATAGTCATTAGGCACAAATTAATCGATTTCTCTGAATTTGGAAAATTTGCCGTTTTTGATCCAGTTCGAGTGCCTAAAAGAACAGATCTTTCCTTCAATAAATATGTCGAGCCAAAATCTACGACAGAGCTAACATCAACATTTCGCCAGCTTCCCTCGCCCCGTCTGTCGGGCCTTGAGAAAGCTAATGATACATTTCTCAACTCACGCACACACTCATAAGCATACACACTCTGACATTAATACACACACAACATAGTAATCCTTTCACCCTGTCGACTGCAGCTAACAGAACGAACAAGGGGTCAGAAACAAAAAAACACAAAACAAAAACAAATAGGCAACAAATAAATGTTACCAAAGGCAAGATAAGTTACTCTTCTACCTACCTGGATATGTTTATTTGTGTTTTAACTTATTTTAAAACGTTTTTCTTTTCTTTTTTTTTTAGTTCGATTTAAAAAGTAATGTCGAGACGACATGTTAGAACTGAAAATAAAAATTTGCCGCATTTGATCACGTGACGTCTCGACACTACTTTTAAATCGAACTAAATAAACGCTTTAAAATAAGTTAAAACACAAATAAACATTTCCAGGTGGGGGGGGGGGGTAGAAGAATAACTTATCTTGCCTTTGGTAACATTTATTTGTTGCCTATTTGTTTTTGTTTTTTTGTTGTTTTTTTTTCACCCCTTTTTCGTTCTGTTAGCTGTCGTTATAAATGCCAAAGATATTTTTTTTTTTATGTAGCTTTTTGTTTATCAGCCAATTATTCCAGAAATTGAAGTTGCGGACAAACTAGCTTTACTTTTTATATAGGATGACTATCATAAGATGCTGCTAAGCAATAGCATCTTAATCTGTTTGAATTCAATTGGAATTTTTTTTTTTTTTTTTTTTTTTTTTTGTAATTATATTCGAAACTTATTTCTTTCTGTAATTATGCCAAAGTTACAAATGTACCGTTATCCTGCGCCCCCTCCTTTTCAAAAAAAGTAAAGAACACCATTAGCATTTCTTTTGCTTTATCTCTAACCAAAATAATTCTTTACTTCTTGGCATCACGAAGGGAAAACCTTAGAGGTTATATAAAGATACAAGAACATGGGATAAACACAACATTCGGAACATTAAGAATAAACAATGTAGGTAAAAAAAAATTTTTTTTTAAAGAAATAGAAATGAGTTTTCAGAAAATAGTTTTTTTCTTGCCAAGACAGATGTTGCTTCAATAAGATATGTAGAAAAAGAATATATCTATTCAAGTCTTGTTTTATCATTAATAGACAGTCGGGTTAAAAGAGGAACAATTTCTACAAATAGAGATTGCAGCAACATAATACGAGATGGACTGAATGTAAAAAGATAGAAATATGGCAACAATTTAATCATCTACTATTAATAAAACAACTCCATTATAGCGGCCGGGGGAGGCGGCGGGGGCATCAGTCACTTCAAGTTTCCGCAAAAGTTTAAATTTTGGTACGATTTTTAAGTTTAAGGCCTAAGTAACAATTTTGGTCCAAGTGGACAGCATTACTGAAGGTTTAGTGGTTTTGAAAGTATAGCCGATAGAAAATTTTGGTGGCAGCAAGCTTGAATTTTACCATTTCGGGACAAATAAATACTCTGATGTAGTGAGAAATGGTTTTATCTGATTCCTTGACCATGAAAACATAGGTATATGCACAAAATTCATGTTTCTAGGTTGAATAGTTTCCGAGATATTGACATTATTAGATTTTGGTGGTGGCCATCTTGGAAAATGGTGGGAATGTATAAAGACTCCATGTGATCTTTGTCCACTCGGACCAAAATTGGTACTTAGGCCTTAAGCTTCGACTTGGTACCAAAAACTAAACTTTTGCAAAAACTTGAAGTGAAAATGAAAAGAACTCCACTATTATTCATAATCATCATCATATTCAGTGAAACGTCAGTTTAATATGCTGACATGTGTTG
>OY744550.1:57823054-57830554 GCA_963556195.1 Sepiola atlantica
AATTTTCAAATTTATTTGATTTTAGTTGTTTTATGGATTGGATTAAGATACTCGATGATAACAAATATTGATTTAACTTTCAAGATGTTTGTATAATTTTTCACTAATGAGATGAGATTTTATTGATCTCCCTCCCACGACGGAAGATTAGACACCATGTCAGGAAAGTGGGATTTGAAAAACCAGCGCCATAGGGGGAGAGCACTCTGGACAAACAAAAATTGCCATTGTCCTTACCCGATGGAAATTAGCAATAAACTAATCCCTTTCTTAAAAAGCGAGAAGGTAAAGCCTGGGAAGGTTGATCTACTAAAGCTGCACAGGACCATGCATCATACCGCCAGAGAACAAGGCCACGCCAGCCATAGCATTCCTAAGGCTTTGTCAGTGTGATTTTGGCATTAATAGCCACCCCGGAGGCCGGCTATTAATGAGATGTTACAGGCAATATAAGCGTAGAAAGATATACACAATGCATACTACAGGGTGGTCGCTATAAAAGCGGGAAATTTGTCAAACGATAATTTATTTTTACAACGAATAACTTTTATAAAGTTTTTCAAAGACTAATATTATAATACACTCACAGATGCTCAGAATGTCGTCCGTGCACTTCGTAGCATCGTCTTAACCTAGAAATCTAAGCTTGCGTGGCGTATTGAGGAGTAACCTGTGGGACATCATTCCAAGCTCTTACCAAGGACGTTTTCAAATCATCAATAGAGTTTTCTATGTCGCGTCGACATTTCTGAGTTTCTGCTAATAACAAGCTCCAAACACAATAATCCATGCCATTTGAGTCTGGGGGTTTTGAGGGCCAATCAATCCTCTGGTGCAATGAAATCAAGAGTAGATTGCAGAAGAAATTGATTTGATGCTCTTGATCAAATTTCCCGCTTTTCTAGCGACCACCCTATATATATATATATACTAGACCACCCGTGACCCGTTGGGTCAGTTTGTTATATTAGCTATGGAATTCATGTATGAGCGTGACACTTGTGGCATAAAGAAAATAGGTTTTTTTTACATAACAGAAGCATTTCTATGAAAGTATATTAAAATGAAAAAAGAATATAGATAGATTTCTATGAGTCGTTCTGTTTATTATAATTGTTTTTTTTTTTTAAATTACAGTTACTGAATTATAAGTGGTTGGTTAGGGCGATTTGAGAAAGGAAGGGGGTACAGCAAGCTTTCTCGCGTACGTAACGAAAACAGAGGGAGTAGGAGTGGTGAAATCTATGAGAGGGAAAGTGGGAGGTGGTTTCGTTCACCGACCGCTAGTATGGCTGATATTAATAATGAGTGTTGTTTTTTTGTTTGTTTGTTTTTGTTTTTTAAAAGGGAGGAGTTTTTTTTAAACTGCGACAGACTTTACGAAGTCCTCCCGTTGAATGTTTTTAGCCGTGAAGAAAACAAATAAACTATTTGATGAAATTAAATGAAATTGTTTAAAAATTTCCAGAATGAAAAATTTCATGCGTTCGTTAATCATAATAGAGAATAACGGAATTGGAATAACAGATTGAAGACGATGCTATTTACGCATGCGCAACCGGATGTTGAAAACCGGAAAGCTGAAAGCTGATTGCAAACATACAAGAACAATAGACTTTTAGTATTATATAGATAGATATATATATATATAAAACTTTTGTAGATATGTTTTAGTAAAATGACACAGTCATGCCTATCAGTAATTGAAACTAGATGCACCTACCCGAAATTACTCGGGTTAGGGTTTTATATTTAGAGTAAGCTCCCCACTCCACCCTAGTTTTTATTATTTTTCTTTTTAAATTTTTATATATTTACTAGTATGGTTACTTGGCGTTGCTCGGGGCGACTAAAAACAAAATAGAAAAGTAACATATTATCATTAAACATTCTATCTCTATATCTGTCCTATCTTTCCAAACCTCCTCTTTCTCCTCCGCCCATAGACTAAAACCAAAAAAAAAAACCGGGGAGGCCTCTACTGAAGTCAACCAAATAAAATTAAGCCCCCCCCCCCCGCCAGCACTACTAAGACAACCTTTTCCGAGTTTCTTGCCACCCCCTTCTCTCTTTGATGAGAAATAGTCCGAAGAGAACGTTAAGAAACAATAAATTAAATCAGGAAGTTTGCGTCTAATAATTTTGAAATGAGTCGGCATTTTCTTTCCAAATTAGTACATAATAAGGTTGTAAATACCAGAAAAAAAGACCCAGTTGACCCTAAACAAAAACCAAAAAAAACAATTAAATTTTTTTTTTTTAGATATTATTTACTTGGGGCGACAAAAAGACCCAGTTGACCCTAAACAAAAACCCAAAAAAAACAATTAAAATTTTTTTTTTTTTAAGATATTATTTACTTGGGGCGACAAAAAGACCCAGTTGACCCTAAACAAAAACCCAAAAAAAACAATTAAAATTTTTTTTTTTTTAAGATATTATTTACTTGGGGCGACAACGATCAAGAAAATACCAACTTTGTGGGTGTTTGTTTTCTAGTTTTAGAGTTTTAACTGAGGATATGCACACACACAGTTTGAATTACCTACTAGAGAGTCTCTCTGTACAAGGGTTCGTCAGGACAACCTGACATGAGGATACGTCACCCTACAAGTAAACCATGACCAAATATTCAAAATAACATGGTATTCGAAGCCCAAATAAGATCCTATTCATACGGCTATACACTGGCTTATACGAGGAAAGGTGCACCTTCTCCTAGTAATGTTACCTCAAGTAACAGCACCAAGTTGGATACTCCACCAGACTAGATGAATTCTTGTCCTGGAATCCGGTAAGACCAAGAGACCACAACAAAGATATACTATAACATAGTTAACTGGTTGATTGGGGAGATGAAAATTAATGTTCTTAATTTCTTTCCTAACTCACCGTTTGAAAGATAAAGGAGAACTTTAATGGAACATTCGGATATTTATGTATCTCATATAGAGTGTTAGCCCCATGAAGGGAGCCCCTTGATTTGAGACTTTTCACTGAAGTAAAATTGGTCAATTGGGGAGAGGAAAATTAATGTTCTTAATTTCTTTCCTAACTCACCGTTTGAGAGATAAAGGAGAACTTTAATAGAATATTCGAATGTCTATGTATCTCATATGGAGATCAAGTGTTAGCCTTAGGTAGGGGTCCCTTGATTTCTGAGAACTTCGACTGAAGTAAAATGAAACAAAAAGAGACACAGATACAAAACCTGGCCCAGTTGACCCTAAAAAACAAAAAACAAACAATAATTAAAATTTAATTTTTTTCATTTTTTTTTTTTAGATATTATTTACCTGGGGCAACGCCAATCAAGAAAAACAGAAAATACCAACTTTGTGGGTGTTTATTTTATAGTTTCAGAATTTTAGCTGGACATACACGCACACAGAGACAACTGCCCTTTATATAATAGACTAGCAGGGGTACCCGGCGTTGCCCGGGGCTCTCCCTCCTCCTCCTCTCCTCTCCGCAAGCAAAATAGGATATTGAGCACTTAACGCCGAAGCCTCTGGGTCCTAAATTGACGAAGCCCCCCCCCCCCCCCGGTGCTGGGTCCTATACTGTAAAAGCACCCCCAGTGCTGGGTCCTATACTGTAGAAGCGCCCCGGTGGCTATACTGCAGAAGCACCCCCCCCCGGTGCCTGTACTGCAGAAGCCTCTGGATCCTATACTGTAGAAGCACCCCCGGTGCCTATACTGCATAAACACCCATCGTCCCTATTCTGTAGAAGCACCCCCGGTGCTGGGTCCTATGCTGTAGAAGACCCCCTGGTCCCTATACTGGGGGTCCTATGCTGTAGAAGCACCCCTGGTCCCTATACTGTAGAAGTACCCCTGATAAGAACCCATGGTCCCTATTCTGCAGAAGCACCCGGGTCCTATATTGTATATGCACCCCCACAGGATGAAGATGTTGATAATTCCCCCCACCCCTACCACCCGCCCCCCAAAAAAATTCCCCCCACCTCACCCGCGTCCCAAACATTCTCCCCCCCCCTCCCCCCAAAGAACTATTTTTATTTTAAAAGATATAAGTTTAGGTTTCTAGGTGCGGATGTGATTGAGCAACCCTTGTTTCACTGTTATTGATAGATCCGGACAGAAGTTATGGGATGACTTGATACAACCGGACAGTGCATTTTTATCAAGTTGTTGCATGAATACATTGGCTGATTTCAAAATCACCAGTAAATAACGTGTAAAAAGTTTCAAAAAACCAGACCCGCCCCCGAAAACTGGCCCCGTTGACCCCCGGGGACATTTTTTTTTTTTGTAATTTTGAGATATTATGATCCCAGGATATGTGCGGTCCTAAAGATGTAAACTTTTTGCCATGTCGCTGCGTAGTTTTTGAGGAGTATCTGGACATACAAACAAACAGATAAACAGACAGACATACAGACAACTGGCCTTTATATAATAGAAGAAGAAGATGTTTGAGTGGTCAGCATATATGAACTGTAATATTGTAACACCTTGTGTTACTTCTATTTTAATTTGTACCATACCCCAACCCCAACCCTAACTCCTAACCCCAAAACATCAAGTGAATACATATTGATCAACTGTCATGCTTAACTCTGTATTTTGTTGGTTATTATTACTACTAACTATTAATTACAAATATTACAAGTAAAAAAAAATAGATCTATATTTATTGAATGAATGAATGAATGAATTAAAAAAAAAATTATTTCAAGAGAGACAACTATGTGTTCGCGATGGACGTTCATAGACTGTAACTATTTTCAAGTACGGCAACAATATACAACATATGGACGGGAACTGATGAATTTTCACGGGTCACGTCAATATTATTATATTTTTATTACGATAAATGCTCTCCTTTTAAAAGTATTCAGGACATTTGGATAAAAATACAAATATATACCAATATTTATATGAAACCTTTTTCATTTGGTAACAGTGTATCTTTGAAAATGTCTTGCTTTTGGAATAAGTTGTTAAACATATGCAATACACCACCTTTTACACGAACCCGCTGTGTAATTTATCATTATTATTAGAAACAAGACAAATAAATTTACTGAAATTTCTAATATTATGTTTTTTATTCTCAAAATTTTCTTATATTTTTCATAAAAAAAGGAATATTAGAAATTGAATGGATGGTTAGAACCACCATATATATATATTTATATATATATAGCTATAGCTTAGTACGATAGATTAAAAATTGTGGCTTGATTGGAATTCTATCACCCTGTTATCGGGGAGGGGGGGCATGCATGAGTGTTGTCTGTTTTTTTTTTTTTTTTTTTCCATGAACTTTCTGCATGATATAACATCTTTATATTTTATTTTGGTTTCTGAAGAGCAGCGTGTAATTGCGTTTAATTGTAGCATATTACACGCTGCAAAGCAATTGTAAAACCAGCATCAATTCTGCCATTGCAAAAATAAATGGTACGAATGAAGTCTGAATTTTTGTCATTGGAATTTTAACTAATCATAACTATATAGGAAAATGAATGATGAAAATAAAAATTGGATAAAGTAGAATGTTTATTAATCATTAAATAGTTCCAACAAAGAATATACAGATAAACTTTTAATATTTTCCTTAATCCATGGCTTTTCAAAACTATACATTTATCATCAGAAGAAAATCAAATTTATAAAACAGCAAAATCATAATAACAGAATTGAAAATATTAGAAAAAAATGCAAAAAAAAAATTTTTTTAGCAAAAAGAATCATCTCTACAGAAAGAAACATGTCCAAATAAGCATATCCAGGAAATCAGAATTATTATTAAGCAGATGTAGGGTAAAAAGCAAAAAATGAATCCAGATAATCTGTATAGTGGAAAGTTTTTTTGTTTTTTTTCCACAAAATATATTCCTGGGATTTATACTTATATTGTATTCCTTTGGGTAAGTCCCATTGTTTTCAATTGAACTGTTTTAATTCGGACCAGAATACTTATATTATTCAAACCGGAAATGTTCACTATTTGGATTCATTTCTGTTTTTATTACCCTACATCTGCTTAATAATAATTCTGATTTCCTGGATATGCTTACTTGGACATGTTACTTTTTGTGATGATGATTCTTTTTGCTCAAAAAATAGTTTTTATATTTTTTTGCATTTTTTTAAATATTTTAAATTCTGTGCTCAACAGTAATATGATGTTGGTGTTTTATCAATTTGATTTTCTCTGATGATAAATGTATATAGTTTTGAAAATCCATGGATTAAAGAAACGATTAAAAGTTTATCTGTATATTCATTGTTTGAACTATTTGATGATTAATAAATAAATGTTCTTTATCGAGTTTTTATTTTCATCAATCATTTTCCTATATTGCTGCTTTATCTTGTATATTGAGCATGTATTTATCAAGATAGGATTAAGTTAAAGACAAAATTTATCTTTATTATTTTTCCAAATATTATATATATATATATATATATATATATATATATATATATATTTAAAAAAAAAATAAAAAAAAATAAAAAAGAATCTATTTAATTTTCCTCTGAATACTTTACTCTGAACACTTCCGGTTTAACCCCCCAGCGCTCCTGGCATTTTCTCGGTACCCGGGACTTTTCTTTTATTTATTTTTGACAAGGAGAGGAAGAAGAAAAAAAAAAAAATCTCTCGAAATATATCAAATTGATTCTTGATAATCCGGACATTACAAACTAACACCCTTGCTGTCTAGAAAAATAAACAAACCTTTCGATCTATATCCGACTTATTTCGGTTTTGTTCTGTTTTTGTTCTTCACAGCTTCCAGCAACCCGGATCTTCGCATTGCCTTAAACCTTTTTAAAAACTTTTATTATTACTCCCAGCAATGCTTACAGCAAACTACCAATTTCTATTATATATATATATATATATATATATATATATATGACAACAGAAGCTGAAGAGAGCCGGATGGCTAAGTCCTTCCATGCTTGAAACCGACGGTACGAATGTTGTACTAATTTTTCTGTACCAAAATAAATAAATAAATATATATATATATATATATATATATAGTAATTGTATTGATGTTTCCTAGATTTTAATCTAATGAAACTCCAGTGTTTATACAATAGTTTTCAATAACAAGTAGAGCTGTATTGTAGTATAAATTCTATTTTTATACAAACATTATTGGACACATATGTGCATACATGTTTCAGCTGCCATTTCTTTTGAAATAGAGTTTCCTTAAAAATTGAAAATGAACATATGTTGCCAATAATGTTTGTATAAATAAAAGAATTTATACTATACATATATATATCTCGGAATGTGAGTGGAGATCTATTTCCCAAAACCTATGACTGTGTAAACAGACAGACAGACACGAACTACAACTTTATATATTTAGATGAGGTGCGGATGCCGATTAATGAAATATGTGTAGCGAGAAAATACAAAAGTATGCTTAAGTTTAAACCTAACGCTGCTATTTCTGAACATTGTGACGTTAGTCACGTGACTATCTTTCTCTCTCTCTGTCACA
>OY744550.1:57835554-57845554 GCA_963556195.1 Sepiola atlantica
CCACGGACAAACCCTTGTACAGAGAGGCCGAAGACACTCGAAGATGGTGTCGAATAGGTAATTGTGTGTTTTGGCAAAGAGGGGGGTATCTTTTTTTTTTTTAATTTACAATGTAGAACCAGATCCCAACCCCCAGAAGTAAATTGATTCGAAAGACACTTCTCGTGCAAGCATCATTATCTCATCTAGTCATGGTAGTGTCACGGATCCGCCTGACTCTCACGCCATCTCGCTCTATCCCTATCACACCTGGTAGGTCTTCATCGGTGCATTGTGAGTCTTCTGTTAGTTGTTTAATGTAAGTTATGTGCGGTCTACCCACTAAGCCACATCCCTGTCTTGGCATTCACAAAAAAAAAACATTGCTGATGATTTCATCTTTAACCCTCCAGCAAATCTAGTTCCTTTTGCACTGATCAACACTGAGATCTGATAAAGATGTTCGTAAAGTTGCTCTCTGGTGGGTGCTGTCTCCAGGAGATGTTAATAGCAGCTTTTAGCATTCTTGTGTACACACTATCAATTTTCTTCTCCAACTTTTAGTGAAAGTTGAGGTGCTACTTCCGTATAGAAGAACTGACGTGACAATGGCTTCAAAGATGTCATGTTTAATCTTGGTTTCATCACTTTCATCTTTTCCACTCCTGCCCAAGCTGATTTGCACTTTTATTTTGAGACAAATCCCACTTAGGGAAGAGATATTTTCATGTTGGTTCAGGAGAATGTGCTCTGTTGTTGTTTATGTCAACAAAAAGCCCAATACAATTTGCCATTTCTTTGAGACAGTGTAGTAGGGCTTCTGCTTGTTTAGTTGTGTCAGTAAAAATTGTGAGATCATCAACATAGTCTGTGTGAGTAATTTTCTCTGCAGGATACCTTCTGCTTCTTGCAGTTACCAATGTCAAGCCATTTTCTTTCAGCTTGTAGATTGACATTAATGTTTCATGCAAAATGCTAATTTTCTATTCACGATATAATAAATATGCGTAAATGGAATTATGTGTAATAACAAAAGGAAAACAATCATTTAATTAAAAAAAAACAAAAAAATAAAAATGAATGGTTAATTAATGAAATGTCCTTTTGCAAAGCAATATGCAAATTAGTTCACCTTAATATTCCGTTCACATACACATGATCACTGTATTAGAAAGCTAATGTTCTATTTTGAACATATGAATTTGGCTTTTTTTAAATCTCACTATTAATGCGATAAATGGCCTAACTTATATGGATGCTTTTTTATATTAGGACCTGTGCTAACTTTGACCCCGTCGTTAGGGTTAGGGTCAAAGTGGGGAGATAGGGTTAGGGTCATGGTCAAAGTTAGCACGGGTCTTAATGTAAAATAGTGCCCTTATGTGTGTGTATATATATATATATATATATATATATATATATATATATATATATATATATATATATATTGTGTGTATTTAGGCAGCAAGTTTTCATTTAGGCAAACGTTGTTGAATAGCACGGAGTGTTTCTGCTTTGTGATCTTTTTAAAAAATTTTTCCATCTTCCGAATGGTCAACTTCGTACCTCGATCAAACTGGTGTATGAAGTTTCCGTAGTTTTGTTGTTCCATCTTCCTTGCGAGTACTTTCGATTTGATATCCTTAAATCATCTTCAGGCGTGTTAGTGTGAAAAAAGAATATTTATTTATAGAATGTAAAGAGAGGAAAAGAGTATGTCTTTACTTTTTATTTTATTTATTTATTCTATTTATTCATTTATTTTTTATTTTTATTAATTTATATTTATTTTATTTTATTTTTTATTTTTTTATTTATTTTTTTAATTTCATTTTTATTTTTTAATTCATACAACTTAAAAAAAGTTTGATCGAGGTACGAAGTTGACCATTCGGAAGATGGAAAAAATTAAAAAAAAAGATCACAAAGCAGAAACACTCCGTGCTATTCAACAACGTTTGCCTAAATATATATATATATATATATATATATATATATATATATATATATAATATCCAAAAGTGGGAATACTTGTTGGTTTGCTTTGTACATTGTGTTTTAAAGGTTCTTTCATCTATTTGATTTTTTTGGGCTGCTTTGTAAGTTTAATGCATATTGAAGAGCTAGCTTTTCCCATCTTAGATGAAGAGAAGGTTCATTAGCTTCTATATACAGACTTTCCATCAGTGATGTTCAATAAGCCCTAAGCTGAGTTTTATATAGTCAATAATCGGCACTTCTTTAGTTTAGCTGGGAATCAGAATTTATTTGTTTTTAATTTTGAAAACAGGGGCAGACAATAAACCGGAAGTGATATAAAATAAAATTTTTATTCAAAAACAATCAATAAAACGAACAATAATAACAGCGAACAGGGTTTTTTGTTTAATAATGTAAAATTTTATAAAATGAATAGTCAACAGTTATTTTTTTTTTTTTTGTATAATTTAAAACTTTATAAAACCGAAGAGTTTGTCTGATTTTTGTTTTCAAACAGTCCACATTGCAGATTGAGGTCATTAAGATCCATTTTTGGGTAAAAAATTCAAAGTCTGAATTACTTCCAGTTGATCGGGTTAGGAGTGAATATGTAACTCTTCAAAATTGATTTCTGATTCACAGCTAAACTAAAGAAGTGCCGAATAAGCTTTTAAGGTATGATTTACAGGTAGAGCTTTAAACAATGTACCTGTAATCTAACTTAGATCTTATATGTGAACGTTACATCTTGATCTGCTCCCCAATTAAACTTGGGTATTATACTTCCAGGAGTTTTAATGCTTTTTTGACATCGTTGTTTTAAATTATCGATATGGATTTTAAAGTTGACTGCATTATTAAATTTGTCTCTTAACATTTTTGTGTACTGCGCTATTGGTACAGGGTCTCTGTTTCTTTTATAGTTGTTGTTCGAGATGGTATTTCCGGTTTTTTTTTTTTTTTTTTTTTTTTGTTACCAAAATATACACAGAGAGTTTTGGTTTTTGAATATTTATATCCGTTTTAATCGGTCCACTTTAATTTGTTGAGATAGTGCTGGACTTGTCTTTCTAGTGTTGGCATGTTCGGCGCCGAGCAAACAATTGAAAACTCATCGACAAACAGTGACTGTTCAAATCCCGTGTTAAATGTTTTTACAATGTCATTGATTTTTATCAAGAACTAGCAGTACCCGTCATCCGGGATAAATGTAAAAGAATGAATTAAAATGTGTAAACAGGCTACAGAACGCAAATAGGTCACAACGGATAGTTATAATGTTAAAAAAGAGTCGCCAACCTAATAGGTCCCTCACTGTCAGCCAAGCTCCAGTCCCTGTCCCATCGCCGTAGCATCCTTATGTTTGTTTTACAAATACTTCAATGGATTATGCTCCGATGAATTGGCTACTCTGGTGCCCCCTCAACGTAAATTCACTAGACCAACTCGACAATCAACTAAATCTCATTCATTCACTGTGGAGGTCCCCAGATGCCGGAGAGCCTTCTACTCAAATAGCTTCTTTCTTCGTGCTGCTGGCTTCTGGAACTCCCTTCTTTCCCCTTGTTTCCCCGACAGTACAGACATGCAGAAATTTAAAACTAATGTAAACAAACATCTTGCTGTGCAGATCCCAATTCGTTTCCGAAACCTGCTCGAACGTTGACGACGCAAAGTCACAGAAACATGGTACGTATACGTGGGGCATATAAGAGTACCCCAAAAATACTGCAACAACATTGTGGTTACAGGTAAAACTATCACGGATAAATGACTCGAGTTGCATTAGTTGGTCATTGGTGTTCCGACATTGTCTAAAACCACTTCATATCTTGATAGAATATAATGTTTTTCTAAATACTATGTTAGTCGGTTGTTCACTATTCCTTCCATGGTTTTGCAAAGTCAACTGATTAACGCTAAAGGTCTGTAGGTAGTACGAGTGGTATTTGTCAGGTTAAGCGATTGCAATGATCGTAGATTCTAGACACGATTTGGGAAATTTTCCTGTACTCCATATATCGTTATAGGTTTTTAGTAATATTGTTAAAGTTGTTTCTAGTAGATGCTTCACGAATTGATAGTTAACTAATGTGGTTACAGTTGACGACGCAAAGTCACGGTTTTCCATACTGCTACAGATCCATGGACTGCATTTGTGCTTTTATCGAGTGTTTTTTAAGCCCTGCAACACTAAATGGTATATCGTAGAATTATTTGTTGTTTGGTACAAAGTTGAGATTTTCTTCTTCTATTGTTTCTTTACGTTTTTGAAATGTTTTGAAATGTCTGAAGAGCTTTTGCTGAATTCCATTGCAAATAAATTGGCGATTCACTTACTTTCTGTGCATTTTGTTCCATTGGATTTGATCAAATAATTTATGGGGTTTTGTGATTCTTTTCCTGCTATTTTCCGTATTATATTCGATGATTTAAAAAAAAAAATTTTGTTTAGTTAATTGTTTAGTAATTGCGAAATGTAAGTTTTGATATTTAATTGTGAAATGTAAGTTTTGATATTTAATTGCGAAATGTAAGTTTTGATATTTAATTGCGAAATGTAAGTTTTGATATTTAATTGCGAAATGTAAGTTTTGATATTTAATTGTGAAATGTAAGTTTTAATATTTAATTGTGAAATGTAAGTTTTAATATTTAATTGCGAAATGTAAGTTTTAATATTTAATTGCGAAATGTAAGTTTTAATATTTAATTGTGAAATGTAAGTTTTGATATTTAATTGTGAAATGTAAGTTTTAATATTTAATTATGAAATGTAAGTTTTGATATTTAATTGCGAAATGTAAGTTTTAATATTTAATTGTGAAATGTAAGTTTTCCAAGTTTCCTTTTTACTTTGTTTTGTTGTATAGCGTGCTTTAGCACAAGCCTCTCAATGTTTTTGTAGATTGACTGGTGTTGGGTTTTGGTTAAATATTTGGTACTGGTGCAGTTTACGAGCTGTGCCGAAACCAAAGTTTCATCAGTATTTTGTGGCAATTTACGTAAACATCCAGAGAAAAGCCGAATGAAAACTTTGCCGTATAAAAATCAAAATGAGGCGACACTATCAAACAGAAAAAAATTAATGGAAAAATATGTATTTTATGACGAAGATACTATTAAACTAGAAATATTAAAGAAACTACATTTAAATCAAGAAAAAAAGTCATCGTCTGGTAATTTTAATGAAAAAATATTTAATTTTTATGAAGAAAATATAATAAAGCTACTTTTAGATTTTTTAATTTTTTTATTTGATGAATTTTTTTTTCCTGTTACAGTTTTTGAACTTGATCGACAAGTTAGTTTTTTTTTTTTTGTAGGGTTAGGTGAAAAAACTTATCTTTTGGTCTATAAGTTTTCTTTTCTGATAAAATTCAATAATTCCTTCTGGAGATTGAAGCGTCTGTCCTAACTCGATGAAATTCATGATCGTTTTAATCAATTTTTTTAACTTGTTTAATTTTACGCTATATTCAATTTGCGATTGACAATTGTCGTCTGCTGCAATCTGATTGACTAAGCATTTTGACATCTTTCGGCAGTGTACGTAAACTGCCAGAAGATGCCGATAAAACGGATGATAAACTGCAGAAGTACCAAATATTTTGAGTGCCCCTTTTTCATGCTTTAGCAGCTTTTTTACAAGTTTGTCTGAAACAAGGATTTATTTTTGGGGGGGTTTAGGGTTTGCTGAAGATTTTGGTATTTTGTAGCAATGTTGATTAATGTTTGTGCAAAGTTAAAGGATCTTAATTTTTTAAGATATTGTTATCGATTTCTGTTTGGCATAAGTTTGTAAATGTCGTCCAATTAGCTTTATGTATTCGCCATTTTTGTATTTTTTTTCTGGTATTTTTTTTCTTACTTTAAAGGATGATAGGATAGTGATCACTTCTATGTTGATCCACTAATCCATTCCCCATTGGAAATCCATGTAAATATCGGGTGAGCATATTGTTAGGTATACAGCAGGCATAGAGCCATTAGCTGAATGTTTGGTTGATTAGTTTTATGGCATATTAACCCTTTTCGGATTATTTAATGCCGAATCCGGTCATTTTGGTAAAAGTTTTTATGCTTCAAGTTCTTTATATGTTCAATTATTTATTCATGGTGTTTCGTTGGGTTGTTTTGTTTTATGGCATATCAACCCTTTTCGGGTTATTTAATGCCGAATCCAGTCATTTTGGTAAAAGTTTTTATGATTCAAGTTCTTTATATCTTCAAATATTTATTTGTGATATTTGGTTTAGTTGTTTTGTTTTATGGCATATCAACCCTTTTCGGGTTATTTAATGCCGAATCCGATCATTTTAGTGAAAATTTTTATGCTTTAAGTTCTTTATATGTTTGGTTTGGTTGTTTTGTAGAGGAACATGTTTTTGCTTTTTGCTTTGCAGAACATGATTGAGTTTTGCAAAGGGAAAAGAAAAAACAATAACATCAATGTTTGGTGCATTTTTGGTCAGGAAATCGGTATCTTCAGACAGCCTGATCTGGTAGCACCGGTTTAGCTGAATGTAGAAAAGATCTGGCATGAAAGTCTTCTCATGAAAATGAATTCATATGGAATAACTGGATGAATATTTAATATGACGACATCCTTCCTAGCCAAAAGAAAGATCCAGGTTGTCCTCGATGACCGTACATCCAAACAACATGACATTAATGCGGTCTATCTTTGGACCTTTATTGTTCCTGATTTTCATAAACGACCGCCCTGATAAAATTGTGTCAGAGATAGATACATTGCTGATGACACCACGCTCTATTCTCGACATGTGAGTAAAACGAATGCACACATATCCAAGGCAATGGCTGAATCCTTAGAAAATAATATCCAGTCTGTAATTGAATGGGGACATAAATAGACGGTAACATTTAATCCTACTTAGACAAAGCTCCTTTCCTTTGACAACGACAAGAAACCTTCTCAATCACCGATTGCCATGGCTAATAGAACCCTACCCAAGAGTCAAACATTCAAACTCCACGGCCTACCATTCACGGGTAACGTGAATTGGAACAAATACATTGAAGATACTGTCAAGGCTACTGCAGGAAAGTGGGCTCCCTCTACCATGCTAGAAAACATCTCACACCTGCCAGTATCCTATATCTCTACAAAGCCATCATCTGTCGATGCATGGAGTATTGTTGTCACATCTCGGCTGGTGCACAAACCACTAGTCTCTCCCTCTTAGACAGGGTCCAAAAAAGGGATCTCTAATATAATAGGTCCAACACTGTCCACCTAGCTCCAGCCCCTGTACTATCGCCGAAATGTTGCATCCCTCTGCTTGTTTTACAAGTACTTCAATGAAATGTGCTCCGAAGAACTTGCTGCACTGGTGCCCCCTCAATGTAAATACACCCGAACAACCTGACAATGATCTAAATCTCATCTCTTTACTGTGGAGGTCCCCAGATGCCGTAGAGCTTTCTACTCTAATAATAGCTTCTTTTCTCACAATGTTTGCCTTTGGAATTCCGTCCTTGCTCCCTGTTTCCCTGGCTGTACCAACATGCAAAAATGTAATGTGAACAAACATCTCGCTGCACAACTCCCCACTTAGGACACCCCTGTATAAATCTGGCGGTTAGTTTTCAGCATCCCCTTAAGTCTCAGTGGCAACGTGCCCCCTTACTTGAGGTGAATCAAAGCAAAAATTAAAAAAAAAAGAAGTATTCTTACTACTATTTAAGATGCAAATATTTGTTGATTATAAAAGAGCATTTAACCCTAATACTAACCCTAATACTAACCTTGTTATTAGCTTGTTTGCATTGAAATCTCCCATTATTATAAAGGGGAGAAGGAAGTTGTTTAATGAGTGTATCTATTTCATCTTTCTTATAGAGAGTATTTATTTACTCCTCTCCAGGAGTTAGGCACAAGGCCAGTTTTATCTTACTCCCACAAGTAAGATGTGACCCAAGGTCGGGTCGGGAAAGTGGGGTTTGAAAAGCCAGCGCCCGAGAAAGTGAGCACTCTGGCCATTAAAAATTGCCTGGGCAGCCCCGTCGGCATTCCCCGGTAGGGGCGCCTCAGACAGTAAGCAATAAACTTACTCCTCTCCAAAGAGGGGAGGCGAAGCCTGGGAGGGTGGACCTCCTAGAACTGCACAGGGCAGACCCATAGACCGGCGTAAATCAAGCCCCGAAGGCCAAGACAATACCAGTCTATGGGGTGCAGTATCCATCGGAACAGATACTACACTTTGATCATAGCCAAAAGGCTATAGAGAGTAGAAAGTGGATCTTGGCTCGTAAAATGATCGACTTGTTTTACGAAGAAACCGAAATAAATTCTGGTGGATTTAATTTCGTATAAAGAGAGTAGAAAGAGGACCGTGTGTTTCCTTTCAGTAGCCTCGTAACTCTTGCTTCTGTTATTTTGTCTTTCACTCCTCGCATTCCATGAGCGATGTTTCTGACAAAGGGGGAAGAATTGCCGTTTTCTGGGTTGGAATCTATCCATCTAACACTTAATCGTAGAGTAGTTTATGACCTTGAAGTAACATTAACATCTATTAACCCCAAAACTCTCATCCATCATTTTCGGTTTAACATCTATTTTATATGTTGGCTTTAAGAAATTGACTTCCAAATTAACACATCTCTGGCCAGGTCTTTATTTATTCCTCTTTCTCTTAAATCCATTCTTAACACTCCCTTCCACGTTTTCCTTGGCCTTCCCCTGTGAACTGACCCTGCTACCTTAACTGTTCTACATCTACTGACCCAAGAACTCCCATCTATTCTTTCAACGTATCCATACCATCGAAGTCTACTCTTCTGCACACATCTCCTTATACTGTCCAGATTTAATCTTCCTCTGAGGTCATCAGATCTAAGCCTGTCTTTAACACTCACATTACACATCCAGTAATGTAACTAGTTAAGTAAAATAACAAAACAATAAATAATTAACGAATAAGTAAAGACAAAAATAGAAAACAACACCTATAAAAACAATGTCAACATACAAATAAGTAAATTAAAATATCACAAGATTAGTAGAATCAATAACAAAAACTTTATATAAATAAGCAACAATACTAGAAATATAACTAATAAGATAAAAGAAATATAATATAATAAAATAAAAATATAATAAAAAGTGGTAAATTCGTCGTTTCCCAGCCAAAATGGTGGACAATGAATCGTCTGCATTTTTACGACCTCACAAATGAGTAAGTAAACTCAAATAAATTGTTTGGGACTAATTTAAGATTTACCTTAAATTAGTTTAAAAGAAAATACAGTTGGGAAATTAGCCCAAAAGAATTTATTTGGATTTACTTACCCATTTGTGAGGTAAGAAAAAAAAATCGGAAAAATACAGCCGATTCATTGTCTGCCATTTTGGCTGGGAAACGACGAATTTACCTAAAAAGCAAATAAACAATAGGAAACGAAACGAATACGAGCTTACATGCGTGCGTGTATATAGATAGCTAGAAAAAAACAAAAAATACAACTGTTATTAAGATGAGAGTAATCTCCCTTAGATAATGAATCAAAATCAAGATGACAAAAAAGTTATGTACCTCAAAAGCTAATTTGAAAAAAACCAAAAAAAAACCCCAAAACATGAACAAATAAGAGAAAAAGACGAACAAATAAATACGTAAACAAATAAAATAAGAATAAGATTTTAAGAGAAACGAGAAAAATAAATAAATAAAACGACATAATAGGACTGTAAAAAATGATTACTGTGGGATCAATACGTGGAAGTCAATATAAAAAGTGAATTTGACTCCAAATCCAAGTATTATACAGTCGGACAACTGTGCGAGCATGTTAAACCATTGTTACAGAATATTAAAAACAACTTATCTTTTGAAGTAATATATATATATATATATATATATATATATATATATATATATGTGTGTGTATGTGTGTGTGTGTGTGTGTGTGTGCAGGTTCGAATGATTTCGATGGGAATCCGAGTAGGAGAGCTCGATGTACATTTAAACAGAGAATGAATAAATTTAAAGGAAAAAAACTAGACACACATTCAGGT
>OY744550.1:57860554-57910554 GCA_963556195.1 Sepiola atlantica
TCGATTAATCGTCTCAACAGCAATATATATGACCATTTTCGGACTCATTGACTCTTTTTGGCAGCCCCGGAACTCTTGCTTCCCCTACTTTGCTCCATTTTAAATGAGCGATGTTTCTGACAAAGGAGGAAGAAATTGCTGTCTACTCGGGTGTCAGCATAGTGAGAGCAGTATATCGAAATAACTTGAGTAATTCTATTTCTTTTGATCGTATTTTCATCGCATATTGGTGTCTAATGGCTATGGATCAAATTCAATGCAAATCTGAAATATTTAAAGTTTTGAATCAATAAATATTCGTCATTTTATCATTAGTAACAACAATAGAAAATTAAGTTTAAAAAAAATTTAAACAAATCGTTTTTTGAATCGGAAATTAGGCTAAAAATTTTCCAATTCTGATTAATCGTCTCAACAGTAATATATATATATGGACATTTTCGGACTCTTTAACTCTTTTCGGCAGCCCCGGAATTCTTGCTTCCCCTACTTTGCTCCATTTTAAATGAGCGATGTTTCTGACAAAGGGGGAAGAAATTGCTGTCTACTCGGGTGTCAGCATAGTGAGAGCAGTATATCGAAATACCTTGAGTAATCTTATTTCTTCTTTCCATGTTGCCATGCCACTAATAAGGATGCTGGAGGTAAACGTTTTACCCGGACTGACGTTATCCACCTAATAGTCCAAGGACCCGAACCTTGGAGTAACTCCCAATGAGGCTGCCCTATCAGCAGGTTCAAAATACCGGAGCTGCTGCATTGCCATTTTTGTGAATGGAGTCTGGACCATGCAGTAGTTTCCAGTGGGGCCTCTCGATGCCATATTAGTGGCAACTGCTACGGCTTTTCTTTCTTTAATGATCTTCAAAGAAAATCTCTCCTCTTTACTCATTCTCTTTCTGTCCTGCTCTTAACCCTTCTGCTGACCTCTTCCACAAATCTTCCGAGCGCAACACAACAAGTCACAAAACACAACATAAGCGTAAACCCACAACCCCAACTTCCAACGTAGACCCCTACTACTAGGTCTCCTTTTCCAACATCAGGGGTCCACGTTCCAACCTTTCAGACGTTGAAATCCATTTACAGGACAGGGTAATATGCCCAATCTGTTAAGTTCAGAGTAGCTGAGCAGAGGCTTTATATGCTAATCTGTTCTGCCAACTGCTACTATATATATATATATATATATATATATATATATATATGAAATATATAAATAATATTATATGAATTATATGAATTATATGAATAAGTATATAATATATATATGAAATATATATATATATTATATAAATATATAAAAATATACATAATATACTTAAGATATATACATAATCTATATAACAAAGTGAAGTTGATTATTATAGCTTTAAAATCAAAAGCTTTATATGCTAATCTGTTCTGAAAATAAGATTGTACAGAAAAAATTACGCAGTATTTATAAAATTATAAGAAAATTTTTTTTTTTTATGTATTGTTAGACATTTTGTAACCAGTTTAGGCAAGGGAGATAATTATTTTTACCAATTTAGGGAAAACAACTTATAACTAACACTTCTCTTTTGGCGACCCATGATAACATCGGGCGATTGAAAGATACAAGATGGCGACGAGCGATAAAATCGTTTTTCATTTTTAGTTTAATAAATACTGGATGAATTTGCGTAATTTTTGGTGTACAGTCTTCTATTATGCTACCACGTAAGTACATAACAAAGTTTATACATTTCTTTAGCTATTTTTTTTCTTTTTAAACATGTCACTGTGAAAGAGCAGAAGCACCAAAATGTCTTCTTTATTATCATCTCTTTAAAAAAAATAAGATTTTGTTTTTCAAAATTGAAATTGTCTTTTGGTCAGGTTTTGTGAAAGAATAAAATGGAGTTGTCTCCCGCAGATTAGCGTCACATCTGGAAATGTGACGAGATACTTGGCCCTTTTCTTGTCGCCTCTCTATGAATTTGATCAAATGTAAAGGAAACATGTCTTGCCATATTTTCCTCTTTCCGCGTGACCACAGACCTTCATTTAAAATTAACACAAAGTTGTTTTCCTTTATTTTATTCATAATGTTCTGCGGAAAAAGCGCAAATCTATTTGTCATATCCTTAAGAATTAAAGACATTTTTTTTTTAATTTCATGAATTATTAAACAAAATTTCGATTGTTTAAGTGTGGGTGCTGTAGTCATCGGGATCAAAGAAGTTTTTACTCATCTTTTTTTTGTTCCAATCCATAGTGCCCCATTTTGGGGGTTGGACTGGATTTTCCCTACATTTGTTCTCATGTTAGGCGAATATCTCATGCATCTTTCCAGAAAAAAATCTGCTAGTTTCATTTCCTTTCAAAATTTCTTACAAATTTTCTGCGTAAGTTGACCCACTTACATCTACACCCACGGCTCTCACATTCATTGGGGACTTTTCTTAATAGGATGATTTTTTGGTTAAATCACTGCAAATATTTCATATTTTTTATTCTTACTATTGTCTACTTATCACAATAGATTTTAAATCAAAATAACGAACGCTCCTAAGAAATACACTTTCATTCTTCCAGGCATTTTGACTGCCTATTCAAATACTTTCTTTGCACGTTCCCGGTTGACGGAATATACCAATTAACGAAACAGGTGGACGCCTGCGTCAACCGCTTCAAAATGTCAACATCCGCTTGATGCCTTCACATAAGTAACTTTTTGATGTTAGAAAAATAACTTTTTTTCATTTTTCACAGGTGTCTTGAATTTGCTTCATGCCTACTGATAACTCCTTCGGCGTGAGGGAAAAATACTATTTGATAGATTTCCTTTATTAGACATTTTTTTTATTGACGCAAATATGTTACAAATAAGTAGGTACAACCAACTGAGTTTCTTTTTTTACTTAATTTCAGAAAAACAAAAACCAGTTTTCTGATTTACTTGTCTCCCCATTAGAGCAGAGTTAGAGATACGGTCAGTATCCATCTCCCCGAAAAGGGCCACTAAATTGGAACAAAAAATTAAAAAATTGGCTCCGTCTAGAAGGATATTAGGTTTCTATACTAATCCTTAAACCTACAAATTTTTCTTGATTCATTAACTATTTTTACAGGAGACTTGATTTATGCGTATTTTTCCTAATTCTGTCTAACCACGATTAATATTAAAAAAAACAAAAAACACGTTCCTCACTGGAACCGTATTTTACGTATTGTCTTCTGATGTTTCTGGAAACGATCTTTGGACTTCTGAAGAGTTGCATGCATGAAAAAACGCAAGATATATACACATATATATATATATATACACATATATATATATACACACACTGGCTCATTGGATCTGCCACAGAAACTGTTAGTAAACCTTGAATGAAAACTCACTAAAAGAATAAGAGTTTACCTTCTTAGCTGATTTTTCTTTTAAGGTAACTATTTAAGAAGTTATACATATTAAAAAAAACTGTTAGATCAGATTAAATATTAGTCTATAGCAAATAACATGTTACAACAATAACAAATGACAATTGGCTAGTCATAATCCAAGTTTGATTTGTCAACTTAAATGCTATTTAGGTCCAACTTTGAAAATCTGCCCAACATTATCCTCAAGTCTATAATAAAGAGCAATATGCATTTATTTGTATACATATCTGTCTCGCCACAGAAATGTTAGCAAGTAAAAGCTGCTGGACAAATCCATTTCAAACATTTAGGAAGAGTGAGAAATCAAATAGCAAGTCAGACCCCCCTCCCCGCCTTCAATCTATTTCTATAATGAGACGTTTTTTTCAGCTTTCTATACAGATCTATAAGTTTTTTCTTTCCTGTTTTCTTTTTTTACACTTTCCAGTTTGAGACGTTTTTAAAATTAATTTTTTTTTATAGACGTTATTTTATATGAATATGAACATTAGTGCATACACTGGTGAAGGATAATTATTTTTAGTTTTCTCATTTATTTTACGGAGGGTGTACACTCGTTTTATATATTGGGCTACCCGGCGTTGCCCGAGGCAAAAGTGTTCTATCTCTCTACATCTCTCTCTATGTCTCTTTTTCTCTTTTCTCCTCTCCTGTTTTCACCATCCCTCTCCTCAACCCCCTCTTTCTCCTCCGCCCAGCCCATTCCTCTCCATGTGGACATACACACAGACATCTCTCCTTTATATAATAGACTAGCGAAAATAGACTCCCTAACGGTCGTATATTTTTGCTAGGCTGCCGCGTTCTTGGGTAGTTAGACATTTTTAGTTAAAAAAAAAAAAAAAAAAAAAATTTGTCTCCGAATATTTTTTGTTTACAAAGGAAAAAAATCGAGCGCAAACGCAGACCCCAAACTATATCGAAGAACCAGTTTTGATACGATCATTCATTGCTAACTAAAACAATTGAAAAAAAAAAATTTCTTTAAGTAGTTAAATCAAAATGGTTTTTATTACTTGTCTTATTTGCTCATATGGTAGAGTATCGGACAAATTCTTCCAAATTCCTCTTTAACGTTAAGGTTGCGAGTTCGAATCACGACCTCGGCGTCAAAATTATTTATTGTAAACGTCGTTAATATGTGCCCTAATGTATTTGTTATGTTTCTGACTTTGAAATTAATTAAATAGTAATTACCCCCCCCTCTCTCTTACGTTTACAAAAATTCTCCAAAAACGGACAGACAGACAGAGAAAGTGTTCATTATATTATAAGTGGATTCCTCGAGGAATTAGTCAGCACCTTTTTTTTTTTCAAAATTAGCACATAACATTTAAAATGGTTGAAAACGAACCTGGCCCAATTGACTCCCAAAGAATAAATGATTTCTTTTAAATTTGAGATATTATTCAACCAGGGCAATGCTGATCAAGAATATACCAACTTTGTGGATGTTTGTTTTGTTGACATACATACATACATACATACATACATACAACTGCCCTTTATATAATAGATAAGTATCAAGTTCAATGATTTAAGACATTGCAAGTTACATCTTCAAAACAAACAAAAAGAAACAGAAAGAAACATGGCATTTTGATATTAGACTGCAACGTCTACAATTGATTACACTGAGAAGCGACACTGACCAACTAAAGACATACAATTGTAACCCAAAATACTTTCTTTTTTTTTTTTTAATTTCTTTCTTTCTTTTTTTTTTTTTTTTTACAAAATCTGATAAGCTGTCAATAAGCACCGAGATGAGAACATCTATAAGAATTATCGCAAGAGAATTTTAACAGGCGATCAAATTCAAGGGACATAATCCTATAAGCACAAAGTCAAACAAGACAGAGCAACAATATCCAACCAGATCTTTCACCATGTTATATCTTTAAAACAAAAAAACAAAAACAAAGAATCTCATGCAAGTAAGCCATTAGTATTAACATTTGAACGCTTTAGTTAAAACAAAAAAGAATGGTCTTACCGACACCGAAGAATTGCTTTTATCCATATCGTCTATGCTTTTGCTCTCTATGGTTATCGTCTGCTCAACGTTTTCAAGGGGAAAATAAAAATTGAAGAGATCAGATGAACATAGGTGATACACGAGTTACAGACTATTTTTTTTTGTTGCTAAATCCATAAGCACCTGTAGCAAGAAATACTTCAAGCATTATGCCTATAAATAAACAAAGAATCAAGTATGTTCTATACAGCTGTTTCATGCATAGCTTGTTTAAAAATATAGCTCGCACAGCTAAAATATAATGAAATCGTGGAAACTGGTTTTCTCTATCGCTCAAAATACTATCGTGAGGCTATTCTCTTTTTAAAAATCTACTATCAGACCATGCATGGAGTACTGTTGTCATACTTGGGCTGGTGAATCTCTGTCTCATTTGAGGGTTCTTGATAAGGTGCAGAAACGTGTCTGTAATTTAATTGGCCCTACCCTTTCTTCTCTACACCTCCTCTCTCACAGACATGATGTTGCTAGTCTCAGTCTTTTCTATAAATACTATTAGGACATGTGTTCTTCAGAATTATGTGATCTATTCCCCGCTTCTTTTGTTCCAGCTCGTTTGACTCGTTGGTCTAGTGGTCTCCATCAATTTGCTGTTTTGATACCTCATTGTAATACAGCTTCCTATTCCAGTAGCTTCTTTCCACCAACAACAGTCTTTTGGAGCTCTCTGCCTGCTTACTGTTTTCCTCCTACCTATAGCTTTGGTCTTTTCAAGACTAAGGCCAATAGGCATCTCCTGTCTTTTTGATAATCACATTTCGTTCTTGTTAGCTCCTTACATCAAGTGGCGTCATGCCTTGTCTGGAGCGATTTCCATAAAAAAAGAAACCCAGGGTCTTGCCAGATTAACCGTTTTGCAAGACCATCCGATTTCACCTTAATAATAATTCATTAATGCACCCTAACCCACTAATTATACACCCCTTCACCCACTAATTATACACCCCCTCACCCACTAATTATACACCCCCTCACCCACTAATTATACACCCCCTCACCCACTAATTATACACCTACCATGTCTCTAAACTACCAGGGATTGCTAGAAACTTAACCAAGCGTTCAACTTTTTCTTTGCTGGAAATAGACTGGTCTTCGCGTTTAACAACATGGCTATCATTTGAATTTTCCTGTGAAGTCATAAATATGGTTAGATTAATGCCAAATAACATATAATCTAAAATTAAAGGGAGACTACAAACAGCAGGTGCAATGTAAATAAACAAATTGATAGTCACACTACACGCAGAGCCATCTATTGGCCATCCAGGAAACTAAGGTAAACGTGAAGATTAGCT
This sequence comes from Sepiola atlantica, assembly GCA_963556195.1. Taxonomy (NCBI): domain Eukaryota; kingdom Metazoa; phylum Mollusca; class Cephalopoda; order Sepiida; family Sepiolidae; genus Sepiola; species Sepiola atlantica. The sequence goes on from OY744550.1 coordinate 57,867,302, forward strand.
GACGGATAATATTTTTCGAAATGACGGTATACAATAGCCCCAAAACTTTATATTTTTTTAAAGATTATGACATGTTGAACGTATTCGAGTTAACATCAATGGAGTATTACATTTTATAAACTGGCAGCATGATCGATGCAGAAAGTGGAATTAAAACGAGGCGTAATGAAAAGAAGTAAAGTCTTTGAGTGAAAAAATAAAAAATAATTTATTAAAAAACTTAAAGTATTTATAAAAATATTTGTTTCATAACATAACTCTTCTAAAAATGTTCATATACATCATCTCTATATATAAAATAGTAACTCAGCCTGTGTGTGTGTCCGCCTGATCTTTGTGTCTTATGTTCACCCAAACCGCTGGACAGAATTGCTTGAAAATTGGCATGTGGACTACTGACCTCTCAGTGAAGGTCATAGGCTATATAAGAAATATATTGCTTCAATGCTGGGGATCCCGGGGCGGCACAACGCCCCCCCCCCGTCCCCGCTACTGGAAACTGTTTTCCCTTAGATTCAAATGAAATTTAAACCATAGGTAAATGACCAAATATGATGTCTATTCTTAAAATTTCAGCAAATTTTCATAATATTAAGATGGTCCCATGGAGCATAAGCCCCCCCCCCATGAAATTTAAACTATAGGTTCACCGAAAATTAAAATAGGTCCAATTTCAATTAAATCTCTTATTAAATACATATTACACAAGGATGCTTTACATATATATATATATATATATATATTATACATGCGTCGTTGAAGACCACAGAGTTTTTTCTCTTCGCTATCTTTCTTGTTAATTTCTTGACACGGCGAGCTATTCGTCGGTTTTCTGGTGTTAATTGGTGGAGTATGGCACCTAACGTTGTGTCGTGGCCCATTCCTCTAGCGCTTTCGGTCTCTCGACCGTTTTCAGGAGGATGTGTCTTATTATTATTAAGAGCCGTATTTATAGTTTTATTATTAGTTATATATCTATTAATTTACATATATACATATATATATATATATATATATATATGTATATTTCGGCAGCAAGTCATTTCTTATACACGCGTCGTTAAAGACCACAGAGTTTTCTCTCTTCACGATCTTTCTTGTCAATTTCTCGACTCAGCGAGCGATTCATCGGTTTTCGGGTGTTAATTGGTTGAGTATGGCACCTAACGTATCGTGGCCCATTCCTCTAGCGCTTTCGGTCTCTCGACCGTCTTCAGGAGGCTGTGTCTTATTGTTACTAAGAGCCGTATTTATAGTTTTATTATTAGTTATATATCTATTAATTTACATATGTATATATATAAAAATTATATATACCTTTATTCGTTTATTTATTATTTATTTATTTATCTTATTTTTATTTTTTTGATTTATTTATTTATTTTTTAAAATTTCCTTTATTATTATTATTTGTACTCACTAGGAGTTCTCACACAGATCACCGTCAGTGATTGCTCACCGACAACAACCAGTGGTATTTCCTGGGGTCTGAGTGACAACAAGTCTCCCCAGACTTCCAGTGTTCTTCACCTCTTTTCGATAACGATGCGATATCGCACCAGTCTCTTACCATTGATTTCTCGCTGGTAAGGACAATTGGTCTTCTCTAGGATTTGGGTGGCAACAAGCCTCCCCAAGGTCTCAACACTCTCTGCACTTTTCCAGTGGAGGTCTGGTTTGTGCTGTCCCTCCTCGATATTATTATTATTTATATTATTATTATTATTGTGTATTAATTGTTGAAGACTGATAAGGCGTTAGTACCGGTGGTGAATGCTATTTTATTAATTGTGGGTTGTAATTTTTTTCATGTATAGGGCTTTGAAGATTTTTAGTCTGTTGGTGCAGTTGTTTTTATGTATGATGATATAAATTGCATTAAAACATATAACAATTAGTATCAATTTTATTTAAAAGAGAGGAATGAAATAAAACAGTAATCTATGACTTTACATATTTATAAGATAATATTATGTTGGTGAATGCTATTTTATTAATTGTGGGTTGTAATTTTTTTATGTGTAGGCTTCAAAGATTTTTAGTTTGTTGGTGCAGTTGTTTTTATGTATGAACTTAGAATTAGTTGTTAATATTTGTCTTAGTTCGGTTGATTTTATGCTTTATTTATGGGTGGTAATGTGTCGCTGGATGGCACTAGTGTCATTTAAGTGATACGTAAGGCGCCGGGAGAGGGTTGTAGTTGTATGGCTAATATAAGTACTGTGTTTGTCTGTTTGGGTCTTGGGGAAACATTCCTCGAATGGACATTGGAACAAATACAATTATTTATAAAAATATTTGTTTCACAACATAACTCTTTTAAATATTTCATTTAAATTATTTTATATACGTCACTAAAAGACTTTACTTCTTTTCATCGAACATACTTGTGACTGGTGTTTAGTGACTAACCTCGATCCAATCTAACATGTCGTCTAGGAAATAAGCCGATAATACTAACATATTTACTGATTTAAAAAGTGTTTTTCTTCAGATTTCATACATAATACTGAATTGATTTAAACTCCAATACGTTCAGCATATCATAATCTAAAAAAAATTTTTTTTTTAAATAGTACAATTTTTATCGCCTATACACAATTTTTTATCGCCTTTTAGAAAAATTTTAACAGTCATCCAATATTCACATTTACCTAAACTAGTTTGGAGGCAGCAGGATTATCGAGTTCCCACCCATGATTGTGTCTGGATTAAAAGAGGTGCCGGGCCATCAGTTGCCGGAAAATAAGTGTTGAACCCGTATTTTAGTTCATGTGTGACACCTAATCCATTAATCCATAAATATTCTACCCTCCAGCAATCTCCGATTCTCTTTTATCAAAATTACTGGATTTACCATTATATTATCTGAAAAAGGTTGATATGCCACGAAACAAAAACAAAAACTATTTATAATCTTTTAGGACCGTGTGACAGTGTCAAATCTCCATTTTAGTTATATTTTCATTATGATTACTAGCAAATATATCCCCCCCCCCCCGTCGCATATTTTTGCTAGTTGTTTTAAGTTACATATTACATACGTTACATTTTAAACTAAGTAAAAGGTAACCGCGGGGAAAGTGTTTAGAAAACAAAATCTTTAAATTCTTTTCGATAAATAGAAGAAAGTTTTTAACTGGAAGTTATTTTATTGCTTACGAAGACGGCGTAACAAAGTTTATATTTGGTGGACCTATAGATGATTTATTGTTTCAGAAGTGTACCTAAAATAAAATCAACAATCAAAAAAATAAAATACAGTGAACACGATTCTAAAATCAGTTATTTAATTGCTCAGTAAAATGTGTTTGTTATTTTTACAAAAAAAAAAAAGAGAAAAGGAAATCACCCGATCCTTTATTTTACTAAATAAAACACGGAATAATAAAAACATAGCTTTTACATAATTTTTAAATCCATTATTTTTTAAATTAAACAATTTTCAATGGCTCCGACCACGTAACACAACTATTTGTACTAATACTGTAACATTTACACCAACTATCAACAATACACCTATTCGTACTATTATTATTATTACATCAACAACAACTACTACCAGCAACGTGTTGACTATTTGTACTAATACTGTAACATTTACACCAACTATCAACAACACAACTATTCGTACTATTATTATTATTACACCAGCAACAACTACTACCAGCAACGTGTTGACTATTTGTGTAAAATAACGATGCAGACATGTTGAGTAATGATGCATAAGACGTCACGAGGAGGCTAAGGGCATGACCCCACAATAATGAAGAAAAGACGAAGACTAGAGAGATTGTCAATTAGGCATAAAAGAACAACGGAAATGAATCGGTGACCTTTGAACGAACCCAGGTGTGTGAGGTCGACGAGTTAATTTTGGAGTATGATGTCGTAAAAAAAAAGAACGACTTGGTAACCTTTAAAAGAGTCAGGTGCACAAGGCCAGAAGAAGAAGGAACCCGAAGTGCAAAATCAAAAATTGAAACGGCGGATTTCAACGAAGGGAGAAAGAACGCTTATATAGCAGAGATCGAGTTGGGAGGATATAGAGAAAAACTTGTCGTGGGTCAGCCCCGAAGAGAGGTACCCCCATCACGGTCGAACTGCCATAAACAACTGGTGTGGGGACCACAAGCCTTCCCTAGATTCCGGAAGCAGACTGCTACAGAACGTATTGTCGTGTTTCCCTCTAGGTTGCAAGGTAAATCACTGCCTGGTTTTTGTGAAAATAACCTACGTTGGGTAGAGTCAAAAATCAACCGCCATAAAGGTAAAGAAAAAAGTTTCTTCGTAAGGCAAGGGAAATAACAGTAATGCCAAAGGACTTTTGCTAACAAAGAAATATTTAATTATATATGTGTATACCCAACTTACACCAGCTGGTGGTGAAGAATAAAGAAACAGAGTTTCTCGAGCACATCCTTGTCTCCATCGTTGTTTTTTGTTTGATGCTACCGGGTCCCCCGAAGGAAGGGCATTGCAACATTTGTTGTACTGATATTACTACTACCGCCATGACTACTACTACTACTTGATTAAATAAATTTGTGCTTTAAAACATAATTTTTAATAAGATTTAAAAACAAACAAACCCAAAGCGTTTTAATAAAAAAATCAAAGTAAATATATAATTTTTGAGCGACTCGTACCATTGTTGTTTACAGGTTATTAATCAAATAACGTGTGTCCATCTTTCTCTCTTTCTTGAAATAGAACTTTCTGTGCGTTTGAATAATCAGAGGGCCGGTAACCAAATGTTGGAATGGCCGCCGAAATGTTTAATGAAATGTTTGGCTAGGATCAAAGTGTAGTATCTGTTCTGATGCTGCACTTAGCCTTTTATGACCTAGGTCAGTGAAGGAAAAGTTCTTCTAAAGTAGACTGAGGTAATTTTTACTTTTGTTCCAATCCAGAGTGCCCCATTTGGGGAGCTAGATTTTCCCCATTTTAAAAACCGACATTTTGTCTAACTCTGCCATCGTGGGGAAGCAAGTATTTGGCAAATATTGGTTTCTCTTCTTAAAATCAAAAACTTTCATATCCAATCGATTTCATTTTAATCTAATCAACAACTTTTATTTTGATTACTAATATCATAAAGGAAGTGGGAGTAGCTAACTCCCCCACTGTCTTGAGTTCTTTTCCTGCCACCAATGAAACTGAAAAAAATCTAATTATAGTTAATTTTCCGAATTTCAATGCTAATACTTCCCCCCCCCCCCTTTTTGATAAGCAATTCCCCTCAATTGAATGTTATTTCACTTACACAATGACGTTTCCATAGCATGTTTTATAATGTAAGTATTAATAATACTGATGTGGTGGGCAAATTGATAAGATGCCAGCCTGCTAAGATGCTTTTCTAAGTTAGATTTCTGTCTGAGGATGCCAAACTTTTGGGGCATTCATTCTTATTTCTAAATTTAACTTTGATGGGATGGGATGAAAAAATTAAATGGCCAACTTTAAAAACAATTGGCACTTCTGCCGTATATGTTTAGCAGCTGCCGATGTAGAAATCGAAATTGAAGAGTTCCATTTTTTTTCCTCCAAGTACCATTCACTCAGAATTCACCGTAAGTGAATTACATCCACCGATCAAAACTTTTCAATTATAATTTAAAAAAAAAAACACCAATCAAAACTTTTCAATTATAATTAAAAAAAAAAAAACACCGATCAAAACTTTTCAATAATAATAATAAAAAAAAAACCAACAGTCAAAACTTTTCAATTATAATTTAAAAAAATCATTGTTGACTTTTCAGAAATTTTTAATTCATATAATAAAAAAAAACTTGTTAACTGTTATATTTTACCAAAAAAGAAATCAACGTTGCCTTTTTTTATGTTTTAATTTATACAATATAATAATAAAAAAAATCACTTCCGGTTGAATTATCTCCCCTTAATTTCAGGAAAAGCAAAGAAAATGTGCCGCTAAACATATACAGCAGAAGTGCCAAACAATTTTTTTTTTTTAAAGAGAATGCAAATTTTTTTTTTTTTTTACATTTATTCATAACATAAAATAACGTTGTTTTTTTTACATTCATGCATAACATAAAATAACGTTTTTTTTTTTACATTCATTCATAACATAAAATAACGTTTTTTTTTTACATTCATTCATTCATAAAATAAAATCTAATTTTAATTCTTTTCTACTAGCATAAATACTTTCGAATGTTGTTTTGTTTAACTCTTAAATTTATAGATAAGGTAAGAGCCAGAGAGGTGCCAAATCAATAGAGAGGGGAATAGTGCTGATTACGTGTCGAATACAGAGAGGGGTAAACTGACTACATAGTGTCAGTCACGTGCGCACGTGACGTGGAGAAGAGAGTTCATGAAATTCGAAATAGGATTTTAAAAAGCTTCGTTTTAATTTACGCTATTGCATTTTTTTTTTTTAAATTTAAATAAATATTCGATCAATAATAATTTTAAAAAAAACAAACAAACAATTCTATGTGTATTTATTGAAGTTACGCTGAGTCAAGAAAAACACACACACACATGTGAATTTGTCTCATAATTTTATTAATATACATGCCAATGTCCCATCTTATTTTATTTTCCCTTCAAGTCAGTCATTTTAATTTTTTTTTACAACAAGCAAAATTTTTAGGTATATAAAGCAAATCCGTTTGCACAGTGTCTTCTTCAAACTAAAAATTGTGGTGTTAGACAGAACAGGTGAGGCAGCTTGTCCTTTTAGCTTCAGGTAAGTAACTAGAATATGCATCACACACACACACACACACACACACACACACACACACACACGCTTTTTTGGTATATTAAAATGTTTTCTTGGAGGAGCTTCAGAAAAAGCAGCATCATTTTTTTATCGATTAAAACTTTAAAGAAAAAAAAACAAAAAAAAACTGAAGATTGTCGATTACGAAGTTTGAAGAACGATTATGAATAATAAAAAAAAAAGAACAAAAAATGCACTTATGCTACAAAGGGCGCCGTTCCCTATTTACTTGCCTCCTTCCCACAAGAGCAAAGTTGGGTATATGTTACGACGCTCAGCAGAGGCGCGAACGGGGTCCAAAAAAAGAACAAAGAAAGAGTTTAAAAACATAAATTTGCAACAAGTAAAGTTGACTTATGTCTAGAATAGACATTTTTCTACTTACCTATGTAATTTGTTTGTATTTTTACGTAGTATAAATGGCTTTTTATTAGATGTTAAAAAAAAATTTCTTGTTTTTTAAGACATCTACTTTCTCAAAGAAAAATGGCCGCCAGTCCCTCGATATTCTTATGCAAATCGGCCATTTTGATTTCTTCGCTGACCGTATGTCGAACTTAAATTTCTAATAAATAGCACTTCAAACGGGTTTAAAATACAAACAAATAGCACATGCAAGTTTGAAACTAACTTTTACAGCTTACAGTTACTTTTATTTGTTGTATATTTGTTTTTTTAGCGTTTTTACTCTGCTGAGTGTCGTAAAAGATCCCCCGCAAAGTTAGTCACAAATCGATTTTTTAATGTGGGTAAAATTCAGTTCCCCCAAAAGGGGCACTCTGAATTGGGACAAAAATAAAAATTACCTCAGTCTAGAAACATCTGTCCTTGATTGACCAGCAACAAAACACGCGAAGTGTAGTATCAGAACAGACACTACATATTGATCTTAGCCAAAAGGCCAAGAGGTGGGGCTGGATGGTCCACATCGCTATTATTCTTTTCATTGTAAAATATAGACTTACTTTATCATTTCATTTACGATGTCCAATGGACATCGTAAATGAAGTGATTCCCTTAGAATGTAGAATGCCTTTATGTAGAAATTAAGGATTTCAATTACACTGGCTTTAAAGTAAGTGCCCCCACCCCCACCTCAGTACATGAAAAAAAAAAACAACAACATTTTTTTGAAATTCTTTTCAATAAATGTATTCAAAACGTTGTAATATATAATAATCTGCAGTTTAGAAGAAACAAAATCACCCAAAAAACAAACGAAACAAAAAAATACAATGCAGGATCTATTCTGAAGTACGAAGGTTTATTTTTCATGGGAGATGGAGTGAGGAAAAAAATAAAAGAAAGAAAGTAGAACAGACAGGCTCGATTTTCAAATGACAATTAAGTTATATATATATATATATAAATATATATATATATATATATAATAATAATAATAATAATAATGGTAATAATCCAGGTAAAACATCCACAGAGTGGTAATCCAAAGAATTTTAACCGGGTTTATAAAAAGTGCTCAATATCAAAATACAGCTTTATATATGATAATTTTTATTTACACAGACATGTACAAAATCTGCGACACTGGCATGTCGATGTTATCGATAAACAGTTACTATAAACTGAGATCTCATCAGGCAGAGTTAGAATCCGATCTTAACCCCAGATCATATTTGGAGAGAACCATATTTGGAGAGAGGTTGGAGAGACTTTGTAGATATAATTTATGAGCGCTTCTTCTGCAGCCTAGTGGTAGGAGCTGCCGACTATCGACCAGATGGTTGAAGGTTCGATCCTTGGCTTGGGTATGGTGCTAGTCTAGCGACACTGAAGAGCTGTGATACAGCGAAACAGTCTGCCTGTGAATGACTAATATATATATATATATATATATATATATATATATATATATATATATTTAGACAATTAAATAAGGCAATTAACAGCCATCCTGAAGCTTTTAAGCCATATCAAATTAATCAAAGTAAATTGAGCAAATTCAAAACTAAGAAATTCAGTAGAAAATGTATAAACGTAATATATATATATACATATATATATATTATTTAAATGAAACTAAATATAAATAATAATATAAATGCATAAAAATAAAAATAACCAAATATGTAGTATAATTGATTCGTCCGAACACTATGAAATACAGCAATTTTTTTGTAAATAACGAATATATTTTTTTGAACACAGACGAACAGCACAGGTAACGAGGATATTTTTTTAAATAATAAAATAGGTTAGCAAAAAATTAATCTGGAACAAAAAACTAGATCTAATATCAGGAACGTTTTTTGTTCTTGTTTTTTAAGGGAAGTGGTGTCTGATCAACTCTGCTGGGAAACCATGAGCTAAAATACTGGTTTGTTTTTAAATTCCCGAAACAGTTCTTCATAGTAAACAACTGATGATCCCTAAAATAATGTTAAGACTAGCATAAATTCTTGGAAGCAAACTAATATAGTGCCTGTAAAAAGTAAATTGACTTACAAGCAAAGTAGTTTTCCAACGAAGGACTTGGGACAAAAAGTGTTTCTTTATTTTGTTCCATATAGTTTTAATGGTGGAAAAACTTCCAAGACATTAAAAAAGAAAATATTAAAGTGTTTTTATACCTACAGACAATATCGTTCTGGGTTTTTTACCCTCATCAGTGCAGGAGTGGTGGTTGCATATATATATATATATATATATATATATATATATATATATATGATTATAAAGATTTTTATTTATACAAACTTAATTTGGCTACACATTTGCGAAACATGTTTCAGTCAAAGGTATAGGAAGTCAGACCTCTTCAAGCCTAACGTCTTTTCTTTACGTTCTGTAGGAAGCCATATAGAAAGTAAAGAAAAGACGTTAGGCTTGAAGAGGTCTGTCTGGCTTCCGATAGCTGTGACCGAAACATGTTTTGCAAATGTGTAGCGAAATTATGTTTGTATGAATAAAAATCTGTATAACTATTAAACAGCTCTATTTATTATTGAGCACTATTCTATAAGCACAGTAAGGATTCCATGGATTTTTTACAGTGTGAATGCAAACGTTACCTGGATTACGATATCGCAACTTTTAAAGATGCAAAATCATGACATATTCACCATCAAGTATAGAGGTTCCAAAAATTCGACATCAACGATGTTTTATAGTACATGATTTTCTTTAGACTGATAAAGTTCTCATCCGACCGCATCTCAATGACAGATCTGCAATGTGAAATCTGACAAAACGAAACACATAAGATTGGACGAGTTACTGAAAGCACTACATTTGCCCAACATAGACGTTATCCTAAGGATGAATCGAGATTACGCTGGTATGGTCATGTGGAACGTTCATCTTTCTGGATAAACTGCTGCAGAAGCATGGATGTCAAATCAAATTTATTAGCAAAGACTAACGTTTCGGCCGATGTAACCTCCGACCGTCTCTTATTGATGAATGGTGGAAAGAATGTTTTTTTGTTGTTTTTTTTTGTTTTTTTGTTTCAAAACAAACCATAGTCGTTAAAATTCAAAATGTGTGATGTGTTTATGAAACGGAAAGAGCGCCGAGTCGTTTCCATTTTCGTATTAATTCGGGTCCGACTCAACACTCTTTCCATTTCACAAACACATCACATCACGGGGATGGCACAGTGGCTTAGTGGGGATGGCACAGTGGCTTAGTGGGGATGGCTTAGTGGGGATGGCACAGTGGCTTAGTGGGGATGGCACAGTGGCTTAGTGGGGATGGCTTAGTGGGGGTGGCACAGTGACTTAGTGGGGATGGCACAGTGGCTTAGTGGGGATGGCACAGTGGCTTAGTGGGGATGGCTTAGTGGGGGTGGCACAGTGACTTAGTGGGGATGGCACAGTGGCTTAGTGGGGATGGCACAGTGGCTTAGTGGGGATGGCACAGTGGCTTAGTGGGGATGGCACAGTGGGGGTGGCACAGTGACTTAGTGGGGATGGCTTAGTGGGGATGGCACAGTGGCTTAGTGGGGATGGCACAGTGGCTTAGTGGGGGTGGCACAGTGACTTAGTGGGGATGGCACAGTGGCTTAGTGGGGATGGCACAGTGACTTAGTGGGGATGGCACAGTGACTTAGTGGGGATGGCTTAGTGGGGATGGCACAGTGGCTTAGTGGGGATGGCACAGTGGCTTAGTGGGGATGGCTTAGTGGGGATGGCACAGTGACTTAGTGGGGATGGCACAGTGACTTAGTGGGGATGGCTTAGTGGGGATGGCACAGTGACTTAGTGGGGATGGCACAGTGACTTAGTGGGGATGGCTTAGTGGGGGTGGCACAGTGACTTAGTGGGGATGGCACAGTGGCTTAGTGGGGATGGCACAGTGGCTTAGTGGGGATGGCACAGTGGCTTAGTGGGGGTGGCACAGTGACTTAGTGGGGATGGCACAGTGGCTTAGTGGGGATGGCACAGTGGCTTAGTGGGGATGGCACAGTGGCTTAGTGGGGGTGGCACAGTGGCTTAGTGGGGATGGCACAGTGGCTTAGTGGGGATGGCACAGTGACTTAGTGGGGATGGCACAGTGGCTTAGTGGGGATGGCTTAGTGGGGGTGGCACAGTGACTTAGTGGGGATGGCACAGTGGCTTAGTGGGGATGGCACAGTGGCTTAGTGGGGATGGCTTAGTGGGGGTGGCACAGTGACTTAGTGGGGATGGCACAGTGGCTTAGTGGGGATGGCACAGTGGCTTAGTGGGGATGGCACAGTGGCTTAGTGGGGATGGCTTAGTGGGGGTGGCACAGTGACTTAGTGGGGATGGCACAGTGGCTTAGTGGGGATGGCACAGTGGCTTAGTGGGGATGGCTTAGTGGGGGTGGCACAGTGACTTAGTGGGGATGGCACAGTGGCTTAGTGGGGATGGCACAGTGGCTTAGTGGGGATGGCACAGTGGCTTAGTGGGGATGGCTTAGTGGGGGTGGCACAGTGACTTAGTGGGGATGGCACAGTGGCTTAGTGGGGATGGCACAGTGGCTTAGTGGGGATGGCTTAGTGGGGGTGGCACAGTGACTTAGTGGGGATGGCACAGTGGCTTAGTGGGGATGGCACAGTGGCTTAGTGGGGATGGCACAGTGGCTTAGTGGGGATGGCTTAGTGGGGGTGGCACAGTGACTTAGTGGGGATGGCTTAGTGGGGATGGCACAGTGGCTTAGTGGGGATGGCACAGTGGCTTAGTGGGGATGGCACAGTGGCTTAGTGGGGGTGGCACAGTGACTTAGTGGGGATGGCACAGTGGCTTAGTGGGGATGGCACAGTGACTTAGTGGGGATGGCACAGTGACTTAGTGGGGATGGCACAGTGACTTAGTGGGGATGGCTTAGTGGGGATGGCACAGTGGCTTAGTGGGGATGGCACAGTGGCTTAGTGGGGATGGCTTAGTGGGGATGGCACAGTGACTTAGTGGGGATGGCACAGTGACTTAGTGGGGATGGCTTAGTGGGGATGGCACAGTGACTTAGTGGGGATGGCACAGTGACTTAGTGGGGATGGCTTAGTGGGGGTGGCACAGTGACTTAGTGGGGATGGCACAGTGGCTTAGTGGGGATGGCACAGTGGCTTAGTGGGGATGGCACAGTGGCTTAGTGGGGATGGCACAGTGGCTTAGTGGGGGTGGCACAGTGACTTAGTGGGGATGGCACAGTGGCTTAGTGGGGATGGCACAGTGGCTTAGTGGGGATGGCACAGTGGCTTAGTGGGGGTGGCACAGTGACTTAGTGGGGATGGCACAGTGGCTTAGTGGGGATGGCACAGTGACTTAGTGGGGATGGCACAGTGGCTTAGTGGGGATGGCTTAGTGGGGGTGGCACAGTGACTTAGTGGGGATGGCACAGTGGCTTAGTGGGGATGGCACAGTGGCTTAGTGGGGATGGCTTAGTGGGGGTGGCACAGTGACTTAGTGGGGATGGCACAGTGGCTTAGTGGGGATGGCACAGTGGCTTAGTGGGGATGGCACAGTGGCTTAGTGGGGATGGCTTAGTGGGGGTGGCACAGTGACTTAGTGGGGATGGCTTAGTGGGGATGGCACAGTGGCTTAGTGGGGATGGCACAGTGGCTTAGTGGGGGTGGCACAGTGACTTAGTGGGGATGGCTTAGTGGGGGTGGCACAGTGACTTAGTGGGGATGGCTTAGTGGGGATGGCACAGTGGCTTAGTGGGGATGGCACAGTGGCTTAGTGGGGGTGGCACAGTGACTTAGTGGGGATGGCACAGTGGCTTAGTGGGGATGGCACAGTGGCTTAGTGGGGATGGCACAGTGACTTAGTGGGGATGGCACAGTTACTTAGTGGGGATGGCTTAGTGGGGATGGCACAGTGGCTTAGTGGGGATGGCACAGTGGCTTAGTGGGGATGGCTTAGTGGGGATGGCACAGTGACTTAGTGGGGATGGCACAGTGACTTAGTGGGGATGGCTTAGTGGGGATGGCACAGTGACTTAGTGGGGATGGCACAGTGACTTAGTGGGGATGGCACAGTGACTTAGTGGGGATGGCTTAGTGGGGATGGCACAGTGGCTTAGTGGGGATGGCACAGTGGCTTAGTGGGGATGGCACAGTGGCTTAGTGGGGGTGGCACAGTGACTTAGTGGGGATGGCTTAGTGGGGATGGCACAGTGACTTAGTGGGGATGGCACAGTGGCTTAGTGGGGATGGCACAGTGGCTTAGTCGGCATCGACGCGGACTGAGAACCTGGGTGTGCCAGGTTCAAATCCAAGTCATTCCACTGAAAAACGCTTCCATCAAACCCACATGACACTTGTGTCTAATCTCCTGGAGGGGGGATAAATAGAAATCCCATTAACACTTGTCCACGGGTGGCCTCGGCCTTGATAAAGTGGTGGTTTCTGTTATTTAAAAAAAACACATCACACATTTTGAATTCTAACGTTGGAAAAACGAACAAAAACATTATTTCCACCATTCACAAATAAGATCCATTGTCAAGATACACCTGAAGAAGGTCGGAGGTTACATCGGTCGAAACGTTGTGAGAATAACACCCAAGATAGATGAGAACAGTAGTCCGAACAATCTAGATAATACATATTATCAATCCTCATCTAAAAAGTCAGAAACAATGCAATTAGTTGTCTGTAACACCGAACAGATTAGAAACACAGGAATACAATTCAGGATTTATTATTTTTTTTCCTCTTTATTTTATGAGTTGGATAATTGAACTCGGACCAAGTCAGAACAATTGGGCAAATTGGATTCAGGGGTGTGGAGCCGGAGTCAGTGAAAAGCGGCCGACTCTAGCTCAAAAATAAAAGCGATAAGTGACAAAATATGCCTACGATTAAAATAGATACTAAAATCTCTGCGTCATTATTAAATTTAAATGGTGATCGATCACTCAATAATGACAGACTTTTATATTTTGACGTTTCAAGCATTCTTAATCAGTGATCAATTGTTTCTTTTATTGAATTCTTTAAATGTTTTTTCATTAAAGAAAAAAAAAACAACAAAAAAGTTGGATTCAAAGAGCCTTAAAAAACACTGTCCTTTAAAAATAAAAATCTGTAAATGTGTTTAATCAATAGTAATCCATTTAATAATAGTATATTCGAATGTTAGATTCAATTAATTCAGCTCAGAATTCAAATCTTAAATGAATATAAAAAATATCAAAAACATCGAACGCGTACTGAAGCATTACAGAGAAGTACCGGACAATGAGCAACGGTGCCATGATATCAGGGCTGTGGAGTCTGAGACAAGGAGTCAGAATCAATTCATTGGCACTAGGAGTCGGTTGGACTTGTAAAATTTGAGGAATAAAAATCGGAGTTGATTCAACAGCTCCAGTTGTATCATGCATTACCTTAAAAAAAAACAAAAATTGAATTCTTTAGATTCTGTTAGTTATTGACAGCAGGAATTATGTAGGCGTTGCATTATATCAAGTTTTGGATGGAAACTCAATACTTGTAGGATTTTTCTCAAAAGAACTATCACAAACTAAAACCAAGTATTCCACTTTTGACCATGAACTTTTATCAGCCGACTTTGTTGATTTCCTCTGTCCAGGTGTTCAACTCTAAGCTTATACAGGCAGTTCCTGCCACCTGGTTACCTCTAGGTGGATGCTGATTGGCCGTTACCACTGCCCTGCAGATTAACCGCTAGTGCTACCATTCTAAATCTTCTCTTCTCTAAACATGCAAGAAATCAAGGGGAGATAACCCAGTCATCTTAACATACTTGTCCTTGCTACATTTTTAACACTAAGTGTTGCTTCTGATTGACGAAACGCGAATATTGAGTTAATTTCAATCTAAATCCGACCCGAATCATAGAGACAAAAAACAATTAGCCATACTATCCAATTAATTAAAAATACGACCCATGTATAGGGTTGTCAAAACATGGCTACTCATTGTCATGACCAACTCTTGTGGTACAGCAGATAGATGTTTGCAACACTTGCAGAAGCACAGCCATGACACCCTGGAATCCAATATTTCCTGTGGTGACATTTCTGCTACTTTTCGGTAGAATGGAGCTGCCCACTAAGAAAGGATTGATTGACCATACTTTCATGATCTGTATTTGTATTTGAAATTTGGATTGAGCACTCTTGAACCATTTTGCATTATGGAGAATTTTTGTCCTTGGTGAGCTTGCCTTGGGTTGGGACACTTATGTTATTGTTTAACAGACGTATCTCCCCAGTCAAACTCTCTGACTAGCATGGTCATCGGTTAAGCGTGAAATCCGAACATGTGAGAGCTTGCATTCTGGGCACAAGTAAGAGAATCGTCAGGCGACCCTTTTTATGCAAAGTAGAGAAATTTCAAGTTCGGTGATACTGAACATACAATACGAAAGAAAGAGATATGGAGAGAGAGAGAGAGAGAGAGAGAGAGAGAGAGAGAGAGAGAGAGAGAGAGAGAGATATGGAGAGAGAGAGAGAGAGATATGGAGAGAGAGAGAGAGATATGGAGAGAGAGAGAGAGATATGGAGAGAGAGAGAGAGATATGGAGAGAGAGAGAGAGAGATGGAGAGAGAGAGAGAGATGGATATGGAGAGAGAGAGAGATATGGAGAGAGATATGGAGAGAGAGAGAGAGAGATATGGAGAGAGAGAGAGAGAGAGATATGGAGAGAGAGAGAGAGATATGGAGAGAGAGAGAGAGATATGGAGAGAGAGAGAGAGATATGGAGAGAGAGAGAGAGATATGGAGAGAGAGAGAGAGATATGGAGAGAGAGAGAGATATGGAGAGAGAGAGATATGGAGAGAGAGAGATATGGAGAGAGAGAGAGATATGGAGAGAGAGAGAGATATGGAGAGAGAGAGATATGGAGAGAGAGAGAGATATGGAGAGAGAGAGATATGGAGAGAGAGAGAGAGATATGGAGAGAGAGAGAGAGATATGGAGAGAGAGAGAGAGAGATATGGAGAGAGAGAGAGAGAGATATGGAGAGAGAGAGAGAGAGAGATATGGAGAGAGAGAGATATGGAGAGAGAGATATGGAGAGAGAGAGATATGGAGAGAGAGATGGATATATATATACATACATATATATATATATAGAGATATATATATATATATATATATATATATAGAGAGAGAGAGATGGAGAGAGAGATATGGAGAGAGAGTGAGAGTAGAGAATAAAAAATGGTGTCAATCCACTTAAATTTTTTAGTTAATTATACATCTACCAGATTATTTTCCGAAATTTTTGGTATACCCACCCTTTTTTTTTCATCACAAGTAAGTAGATACTAACGTTTTCCTGTTATTTTATTTTCATCCAACATATTTCACTTGGGAGTTGTGCTTGAGTTGCACCTAAATTAATTTTATTTTAAAAATGGAGGATTTTTTTTTTAAATTCAGGAACCCGTACTTAAAGATTTTCCAAAATATATTTCAGGTTCATATTCCCTATAGTTTTTACAACAGTGTCTAAATCTAGTCCATTTATTTAAGTAAAAATTTGGTCAATTCGTCGTTTCACAGCCAAAATGTCGGACAATGAATCGGATTTTTCTATTTTTTTTTTCCAACCTCATAAATGGGTAAGTAAACCCAAATAAATTGTTCCATTTTATTAATGAATGGTTGGGGTGTGGGGAATAAGAATTAGTGTTGGAGGATGTGTAATGGAGGTTGGAGGATGTGTGATCAATGTTTGAGGATGTGTGATCAATGTTGGAGGATGTGTGATCAATGTTGGAGGATGTGTGATCAATGTTTGAGGATGTGTGATCAATGTTTGAGGATGAGTGGTCGAGGTTGGGGGACGAGTAGTCGAGGTTGGGGGACGAGTAGTCGAGGTTGGGGGACGAGTAGTCGAGGTTGGGGGACGAGTAGTCGAGGTTGGGGGACGAGTAGTCAGTATTGGGGGTTGGAGGATGAGTCGTCAATCTGGAAGGTTGGAGGATGTATGATCAGTGTTGGAGGTTGAGCATTTTGTTCCAAATAAAATATTATGCATACATTTAAAAAAAAAAATCAACAATTTCTTTAAAACGTTTTAAGCACCTGTTTAAGTTTTATTCATAATCAGTTAATAAAACAGATGGGCATAGTTAATAATGCTAACCCTAACCCTAACCAATCAAATTGTGAGAGCTAAGATGGCCAATGAGAGGTATTGTTTTGCTAACCGAAGATGTTTGATGTAGCTGAGCAGAGTTCAAGTTATCTATTATATAAATCCCACCTGTCTGTATGTATGTATGTATGTATGTATGTATGTATGTATGTATGTATGTATGTAAAGCAGAGTTCAAGTTATAAAAAACTAAAAAGAAAAAATATCCTACTTCCCACAAAGACAAGGTGAGGGATAGGGTCAGTTTAAAGTGGAAATCCAGCTCCCTAAAAAGAGAATACTTTGGTCGGCCCTCTTGGCACTCACTCACAAATGAGGACACCTAAGATCACAGGCAATAAACAACTCTCCCCACCCCTGCTCTAAACGGAGAAGGAGGTAATGTCTAAGAGGATCCCTCCCTCACCTCTGCCGAAACAGAACGGATACACTTTGATCCTAATCCAAGTAAAAAGAAAAAATATAAAAGAGTCAGAATCAGATTTTCTTTCAAGTCGATAAATTGTTGAATTTCATTGAGATAATAAATAATTGACAAATTGAATTTCAGAGATTTGCGGTGGAAATCAATGTTAATTCTGAAATAAATGCACGCGGAAAATTGCAAGTGACTCTGAGGAGATACAATCAAAGAATGGTTAGTGTAAGCTTAATTGGCCACAAGAGGAAGAAGCAAAGATGACCACAGATGTAACTGGTATGCATGTCCAAGATGAAGTGGGTTAGTGTTAGGGTTATCTGAACTAAAAATCCCAAGAGCCTCACCATATAATTGTACAGTTGAAGCTGACGGAGACGTGGTTTACAAAGTCATCATACTTTCGTATGTTATGGAAGTTATCTAATATATAAAGTAAAGTCAGTCTCTTTATCGTTTCTTTTGTCATCGATATCTTTCTTTCTACAAAATCAATATTTGATTCTGGTTTGTCAGTTTTTTCTTGTAGATCGTTGCAGCATGTTAAGAAAATTGTTATTTGATTCTAGTTTGTCAGTTCTTTTAGGGAATCGTTGCAGCATGTTGTTACGAAGAAAATTGTTATTTGATTCTGGTTTGTCAGTTTTTCTTGTTGACCGTTGCAGCATGTTAAGAAAATTGTTATTTGATTCTAGTTTGTCAGTTCTTTTAGGGAATCGTTGCAGCATGTTGTTACGAAGGAAATTGTTATTTGATTCTGGTTTGTCAGTTTTTCTTGTGGCTCACTAAAGCATGTTAAGAAGAATAAAAGGTAAAAATTTAGCATTGTAACTCTCACTTCCCTAATTTTATCCTTTAGTCCTCACATTCCATGAGCGATGTGTCTGACAAAGGGGGAAGAATTGCTGTTTTCTGGGTCGAAATCTATCCATCTAACACTTATCGTTGGCTAGTTTTTGCCCTTTACATCAAGTGTCTGGAGCGATTTCCATTAAAATAATTAACAAAAAAAATCGCTTTAATTCCTTCCAAAAAATTCTTTTGTCGGGAGTAGGAATTATTTTCAAATGCCTGCCATCTTAAAAAAGGGGGATGTAATTTGATTCGTCCATACAGAATTACTTCCCTTAAAATGTAACAAAAACTATTGAAAAAATTTATTTTTTTTTGTAATTAAAAGCAGGTAACTCTGTATGGAATATGGAGTTACACCCCCCGGCGGCCATTTGAAAATAATTCCGAGCTGGACAAAGTATTTTTCTGGAAGGAATTAAGAAAAGCAAAAGAAATTGCTAGTAAATACACTACCAGACGATGCCGAGTAGGGACAGCTTGCATAAAACAATGTTAACTTGAGTAAGAATAAAAGAAAGAGTTATCGTGAAAGTAAATTTATAACTATTGATGTTAATTTTAGAATTTGAAGTTTGCGCTAAAGAATCATTAATTTGAAAACATTTGTGAGAAAAAATAAAATCACAAGCTCTCAAAGATTTTTATTTGATCAAGTGAAAAATCAAACTATGAACAGTGGCTCCAATTTCTGCTTTTTCTTTTCACAAATATCATTGACTTATTATAACACAGAATAATTAGAATATGACATTATTATTGCTAAATAAAATATATCAATTGATATATATCTTATAATGTGTGGTAATTATAAAGTATGTCAAACGAATTCTATTAAAAAAGACTAAAGTTTGTGAACTATGCTAAACACGTTTCAAAAATGGTATTGTATACCAAATAAATTATTATGTAAGTATTATTGAAACGCTAATAGCAAAATTGTAATATTTCATGTCGAATTAACTGCATTCAAAATAAAGTTGTAAAATATATTCAAGATTATAAATTAAAACTAAAACTTGGAATCAAGAAAAAAAAAAAATGAAAACGAAACGAAAAAGATAAAGGAATTATTCCAAGAATAACTTTAAAAAAAAATTAGTTTTAAGGAAAAGTCTAAGAATAAATTAAAAAACTAAAAAGAAATTGTCTGAAAAATGCTTTTCTTTTATTTAAAATTTTCTTTCTTTTCACTTATATCTTCAAAAAAGATATAAATAAATCTATGAGCGAAAGGTAAAAGAACAAATGAAACAGATTAAGTCATAGGTTTAACAGTTGTAAATATAATTAATCTTCTATAGATCTAGATAAAATAAAATAAATTTGCCAAAATCTTTAAGCAAGGGTTTCTGACTTTAAAAAATTCCATTTTTTGAAATTGATCAATTTAAAAAAAATTTACTTTCACTTGTGATAAATCATTTATTTTATTTTAAACACGCTAAACAGTTTAACTTATAATTTTAATAATTTTGATACAGTTAACTTTCACGTCTCAGCAATACTTAAATTGCAATTATAAATGTTACAGCTCATTAAACAAACAAGCAACAGTTAGATTGAAATGCGATTCAAATAATGGGGCCTCACCTCACTGAGGGGGGGGGGGGTGATACGCAAAAAAAGCCGTTGAGAGAAAGGCCCTGAAACGGTGTGTATTCTCTGCTGATGACCCGACATTGTTTGGAGGTTGAAATGAAGTATTCCACAAGTAAAACAGCCGAGGAAAAATATATATATACA
The DNA here is from genome assembly GCA_963556195.1 of Sepiola atlantica. Classification (NCBI taxonomy): domain Eukaryota; kingdom Metazoa; phylum Mollusca; class Cephalopoda; order Sepiida; family Sepiolidae; genus Sepiola; species Sepiola atlantica. The sequence goes on from OY744550.1 coordinate 57,887,638, forward strand.
AGCCAACAAGGTAAGCTGTTTCATTCCAAACAACAATATATTCTGTTGTCAGCTCGCTTCATAGTGAGTTTCTGCTACTGTTCCGGTAGCTAGTTTCATTTAGCTGAACTACACATTTCAGATTTTAGAAGTTTTTTAGATTAAAAAAAAAAAGCACACCTGATTCTAATTTTCTTCCATGGGAGAAAAAACATATGATACCACATGGAAGTATGAAATCACAAAAGATATTCCAGATCTCGGAAAAGAAAATGCAGGCTGCTACTCTTCCTCCCAAACTTCCTAGACAATCAAAATTTTGAAGTATGTGTGGGAACAACATTTTCCGACTTAGAAGAACTGGAAAACTATGTTCCTTAATGAAGCATTTTGTCAGTCATCTTTCACAAGCGAAAAATAAATAACATTGTAAAAAAACTTTAATCTTGGAATAAATTGCTCGCTGTACGCAAATGATTTTCTATTATGCTGCTGATCAAAACATGTACCACAGAGTGCGGGTTTCAACCGGGTTTAAATAAAAATCAGCGAATGGACTGGAGAAAATGATTTTGAATTTTCCTAAACGAAGACGAAGTGTATGCATTTCTGAAGCCTTCATGAAATGCATAATGATCCGCGTTAAAGCTGAATGGAAAGTAAATTCCAATAAAAGATTAATATAAGTTTTGGGGCATTTTATTTGATAAGAAATTGTCTTTTGTCTCTCATATAAGGTAAAGAAAGTACCAAGGCAATCAATCTGCTCAAAATGATGACCCACAAGAAAAACAAATAGACAACAAGCCGCACGTGTGTGGTCTCCCTCTGTATGTGACTCGATGTGGTGAGTGTAAAATGCAATAAATTTGGGCAATTTGGGGCATTTTTGACCCCCCTTTGACCCCCTGGGGGCGCGAATCAGAATTTTTCTGAGGTCAAGGATGCTCATTTTATATCCAGAACAATTGCCTCTACATTTTGGCCAAGTTTCAGAAAAATTGAATGGATGGATCAAACGTTATTGGAGAAATGGGTAATTTTTTTGCCATTTTGGGGGCTTTTGACCCCCTGGGGGCACGAACCAGATTTTTTCCATGGTCAGCGATACTTATTTTCTATTAGGAACAATTGCCTCCACATTTTGGCCAAGTTTCAGAGAAATTGAATGGATGGATGAAAAGTTATGGGGCCAAAAATGTCATTTTTTGCCATTTTGGGGCCTTTTGACCCCCTGGGGGGCTAACCAGATTTTTTTTTCTAAAAAATCGGAGAATGTCACTTTCTAACCTGACCAAAGTTACAACTTCATGCAAAATTTCAGAGAAATTCAATGGATGGTTGCGGAGAAAAAGCTGGACGGACGGACGGACGGACGGACATGCCTCAAAACATAAGTCCCCCAATTTTATAAATCGGGGGACCAACAAATAACTATTACCAAACGCAAGAAAATTTACTTTTCTACTTATCTATATAATTTTCGCGTGAGTTTACTAGTTGTAAGATTTATTATCTATGCATTTGTTAGCATAACTTTTACTTAGCCAAACCAGTGTGCCTTTCAAGATGGACGATAATTATGTCGGTTCTTGGTTGCAAACTTCAGGCGTAAAAGATAATTATATAAAAATGTTTACCCCAATCCGATTGGCAACCACCCTCGGACTTAAAAAAAATTTGTTTAACCATCTTTTAAGTTTGGCAAGTCCCACCAAAATTGTGGTCCATCTTAAAAAGCATGCTGGCTTTGTTAAGTAAAAGTGATGCTAACAAATGCATAGATAATAAATCTTACAATCAGTAAACCCACATAAAAATCATTCTTCAAATTATATTGAATAATTGCGAGATCATGATTATGGTGGCTCCCACTTTTGTATTATAAGTCACACATACCTAAACAAAATTAGAAATAATTCATCATCAAAGATCGAATCTCACACGAGAAACCTTCAGTGCATCACCGATAGAGTGTATAGATATAAGGTAACGAGCAAAGAACAATTAAATAGAACAGGAAAAATCAACACAGAGTCATGTTTTTTGGATTGGATATTTCGTTTCAGCTATGAAACTTTGTCAAGTATAGCATTTATTGAACAGAGTCAGATTAAATATATAAAAAGTTGGAGCCCACACATTTTTGGTTTTCACCACTCTTTTCTTACAGGCAGAACATTGTGTGTATGAAAGATGATTGGTGGAAGATGTAGCTAAGAGTGTGTAGAGGAAGGAGGTGTGTATAAACGTGTGGGAAAAAAGGAAGTAAGGAGGAATGCTATGGTGGGTGGTTGGGACGAGAAAGGGTGCGGTTCTTTGCTTATTACATTAATCCTATGTATGCCTACACAAAGAAATATGTTTAAAGGAATAAATATCTGGCAGAATGTGTAAATATAAATAAAAATAAGATAATAAGCAAAAAAGATAACTGAATAGAATAGGAAAACATTAGCACAGAATCTGTTTCTCTTGATTGGATATTTCGTTTCAGTTATAAAATTTGGCAGAGAATTCTCAAAACGAAATATCCAATAAAAAAAGCATGATTTTGCGTTAATTTGTCCTGTTCTTGTTATTTTTTTTGTTGCTTATTATCTTATTCCTATTCATATCTTCACTACCAACCTCATTTCTCTCCCAGTGTTACTTGCAACGTGTTGTATATTTAATCTGTTTAATAAATGCTTATTTTATGACAAAGTTTCATAACTAAAACGTTTTGGATATTTAATCTGTTCAATAAATGCTTACCCTATGACAGGGTCAGGCAACCTTTTCAGAGTGAGGGCCAGATGAGACTTTTGGAAGGAAATCGCGGGCCCGGAGTGAAAAACGAAATCTCAGAATTACTATATTTTGTTTACATGAATAAATTGTACAAAAATTGCATTGAACACTCTACAAATCTGATATTTTTTCTCAAGAGACTTCTGTATGTAATGTTATAAAAGGCGCCGACGAAGAGCCATTTTGGAATCATAAAAAATAATGACGGGGGAAGTAGCAAGATGATCCAGCATTCGTTTTGACACACCTCACATAAGTTCTGTTTCATGCCCTTTCGTTGTCTCTCGTTTCCTCTTTGCCTCTCTCTTTCTCTTTTTCTATTTTTATCTCAGGCCAAGGATTTGAAATTAATAGTTAAAGAAAAATGAAATATACATGCATCATCGCTCGCTGATGTTTATACATTTTTATCCCACTGTAAATCTTAATTGAAACCTACTTTTACGTCTATGTCACTAAATGATATGAGTTTTACTGGGAGGTCCACAGGCTGGATTGCAATAATAAAGCATAGCAGGATGGCGGGCAGGACGCTAAGCCTTCGCGGGCTGGATGTGGCCCGCGGGCCGGAGGTTGCCCACCCCTGCCCTATGACAAAGTCTCATAATTAAAACGAAATATTGAATCAAAAAAGCATGACTGTTAATTTCTCCCGTTCTATTTACATTGTTCTTTGCTTATTATCTTATTCATATCTATATCTGTGTATATGCAATCTGACTCCTTTCAATAAATGTTTATTTTATGACAAAGTTTCATAACTGAAACGGAATATCCAATAAAAAAAAGCATGACTGTGTTAATTTTAAAACATAAAAGACCACACCATTTCGACTACACATAAATATATAAAAATGGATCTAAGGATGTAGATGCAGTGGGAATTGTTGCCATCTGTAGCAGCAAATAATAGACAAGAACTGCATCAATTTACATAACAGCCATTGATTTGGAATTGGCTATAATCAAAAATAGTGGGTCAAACAAATTCATAATCTGTACAGACTCGAGATCTTTACGTGATGCACTGAAAAAAATAAAAATATTAACAATCCATTAATTATTCAACTTTGCAACAGAATCAATAACCTCTGCTACATGAGAACAAGACTCTTCTGTTGTATATTGAGCAATATTGGCATTTGTGGAAAAGAAAAAGTAGATGATGCCGTAAAATAAATAAATCACCACAGAGTATCAAAACAAATACGAAAATTTCATATATGGATCTAAAGCCAACAATTAAAAAAATAAGTAACAAAGAAAAAAGTACACTCTTTGTAAAACCTGCACAAAACGATGCATATACTTTTGGTCAGCATTGATCTACTAAGGGAGATGTGCTGTAAAACAAATCAAACAAAACAAATCTCTTTGTAAGTCTGAAAAAAAATTAACAATTCTTACATTTATGGCGAGATAGTCGGAAATATTATATCTTTTTCTTAGTTACAACCCATCAACCGTTAAACAAAAGCTACGTTCTTGCAAAGTCAGCTAGAAATAAAATCAGTTTTTGTACTGTTTAAATATTTTCCTAGTTTCCCCTTAAGTGTGTAAGTCTGAAGGAAAAAAGAAGTTAAGAATGTAGAGTATTTTTTAATTAGTTCGAGTCCTATAAAGCCACTAGGAAAATACACAATATCATAAATTGTCAAAATTGACAAGTTTGCATATGACAGTTTCAGTAAAAAACAGGCTATAACGATTCTTTTTGTGTGTTAATAAGTATACATTACTAGTACAATATCACCAGCAGCAGCAGTGATTAATTGTCCAGGCTTACTGGCACAGATTGCCTGAAAAAAAATCACTAGCAACAGCAGTGATTAATTGTCCAGGCTTACTGACACAGATTGCCTGAAAAAAAATCACTAGCAACAGCAGTGATTAATTGTCCAGGCTTACTGACACAGATTGCCTGAAAAAAATCACTAGCAACAGCAGTGATTAATTGTCCAGGCTTACTGGCACAGATTGCCTGAAAAAAAATCACTAGCAACAGCAGTGATTAATTGTCCAGACTTACTGGCACAGATTGCCTGAAAAAAAATCACTAGCAACAGCAGTGATTAATTGTCTAGGCTTACTGGCACAGATTGCCTGAAAAAAAATCACTAGCAACAGCAGTGATTAATTGTCCAGACTTACTGGCACAGATTGCTTGAAAAAAAAATCACTAGCAACAGCAGTGATTAATTGTCCAGACTTACTGGCACAGATTGCTTGAAAAAAAAATCACTAGCAACAGCAGTGATTAATTGTCCAGACTTACTGGCACAGATTGCTTGAAAAAAAAATCACTAGCAACAGCAGTGATTAATTGTCCAGACTTACTGGCACAGATTGCCTGAAAAAAAATCACTAGCAACAGCAGTGATTAATTGTCCAGGTTTACTGGCACAGATTGCCTGAAAAAAAAAAAAAAATCAGTTTGGGCTGACAGCCTGGATACAGTAATAGTAAAACAAGGAAAACAAAAAGCAAAAACAACAGCAATTAACAGAAGTCTAATATAGATTCAAAGGTTCTTCATTTTTGCGGAAAAAAAGTAAATGAATAATAGATGATGCTGATGATAATGATGATGTCTTGAGGTGAGGTATTGTTCTGTTCAGTCCTAGGAGGTCTACCCTCCCAGGTTTTACCTTCTCTCTGATAAAGGGGTTAGTTTATTGCTAATCGTCTGCCCCCCCCCCTCCACTGCGTAATGCTGACGGGGCTGCTTAGGCAGTTTTTGTAGGCCAGAGTGTGCTTATCCCAGTGCACTGGCTTCTCAAAATAACACCTGACCTTGTGTCAAACCTCCTGGCAAGAGGGTACATAATTTAATGATGATGATAACGATGATAAAGAGATGATGATGATGAGGAGGAGGAGCAGGAGGATGATGATGAGCATGTTGTTTCAGAATTGTTTAGATGAGGATTGACAATTTCTATTGTCAGACTTTCTTCAGGTGCAATTTTAGTTTGGGAACCTTCTAGTAGTTGAACTACAAAGAATATTAACTTTACTATACTATTTTTTTCTATCTTTTACTTTAAAAACTTCCGAGCAAGCTAAAAAAAAAAATCAAGCAATATCCAACAGAATCTGATTCCGACAACTTGTGCATGATCCGTATGCACTCTAGACCATGATTATGTCCCCTTAGGCCATGTATGCATTTTTTTCTCAGTAAAATTCTTTATTTTCACACATTGAAGACATTTCTCCATGTCGCGGGTATGTCTGGGCACCAAACTTCAAATTTTAAACGTTTCTGTGTAGCAGTTATTCCGCAATGCACATCATCGTGCTGGCTTTTTATCATGTCTTTTCGGCAAATTTCTGGTGGCGCTACCAAATCTCCATTATAAATTACCCCATTTTCTATTGATAGTTTGTCTGGTTTCTTTGTATGACCTTTCCACCTTTGAACAATTACTTCATTTATTGTTCTTCATTCTAGACACGATTCGGTTTAAGACAGTTTCTGAACTTAGTAGAATCATGTGTATTACATGCAAACATTCATCTTGAAAATTATCTTCACCTTTCCAATACTCTGCAAATGATGTGAAACTGTTGCAGTACTGACAGCAAGTATCTGAGACATTTCTTTGACACTTTAACATGGATTTTGTTCGACAAGTGCTTGCAGTTGTTCATTGTCAACATTACACTGTTGTCTTTTACCTTAATCTTCAAGGCTCTCATCTCTACTACGGAATTTCTGGAACCATTTTCGTACTGTCTGATCGCTTGTGGATCCATCGACCCATGCTCTATTCATATTGGCAGAAGTTTCGGAGGCATTGTGCCCAAGTTTGAACTCATGCAACATAAGGTCATGTTTTGGCATGTTCATCATTGAGGGTCTTCTATGCTTCAAAAATACTTTCTATCTGAAAAAAGTTACAAATTATTATTGAGAATACATTAATTATTATTTATGTCAAAATTTACCAGAAATAAACTATAAATTCTGTTTTAAAATGACTTTTTAAAACCCAACGCTCAAGGCAGCCATTATTTTTGTAACAGCCTAATATTTGCATTTTTAAGTTTATGCAAAGAAAATACTTTCACGGAAATTAAAGTAAACTTTAATTATCCTGAAAGTATTTTCTTTGCCGTTTTTTACTGTAAAAAAAAAAAAAAAAATTAAAAAAATCATTGGTTTCATTATTTAGAGGGACGTCTATTATTTAGACAGTTTTTACATAAAGTTGCCATCTATATACGGCTTGAAAGTTATTTTTCCTTAGGTATTCGTCCCCATGCTGGACATTCCTGCCTATCTAATTCATGTTAAGAGTTGCAACATTTGCATTTTAATTTGATTTTGTTTATCGTGTATGTATGCATACTTTCTGATGGAATTTCTTCTCTTTTCCTATTGAAGTTTTAATTTCTCCCTGCTGATCAGTGCGCGAATGAGTTTACCGAATGAGTCAAAGTAGACATTGAAACACAAATGGTTCACCTCGAATTGTGCAACTAAAAATAGACAGACATTTGTAGCATCAAGAAATCATTGTAAGATTGTACTAGCCACAGCTAAGAAAAGATGACTAGAAAACGCATTGAGTCACAGAAACTAGGAACTCGGGATTTCTGGAAAATCTATAATAATGCAGTGAACAATGGGCAATTTAAAATTCCTCCGCTATATAACCACAATGATGGCGTTTGCACGGCAACTGATAAGGCTCAAGTACTTGCCCAACGGTTCGCCTTGAACTCCACTTTGGACTCCACAAACAACTCCCTCCCGAATTTCCCACTACAAACTAAAGCCACAATTGATAACCTGATCATCACCCCTTCCCATGTCTGGGATATCATAAAACACCTTGACATCTATAAAGCGTGTGGGCCTGATCTTACACCAGTAATAGTAATAAAGAAATGTTCTGCTGAGCTGGCCCCTGTTCTCTCAAAACTCTACAACAAATGCCTTGCCGAGTCTTGCTTCCCTGATAGCTGAAAATTTGCCTCTGTGTACCTGTCTTCAAGAACTCTGGTGAAAGAACTGACCCTCAGAATTATCATCCTATAAGTCTACTCCCGCACTTCGCTAAAATCTTTGAATCATGAATCAATCTAGCGATAGTCCGCCATCTCGTTAATGCTAAACTTCTTTCTGACCATCAGTATGGATTTAGGCAAGCACATTCTATACCATACACTGGATAAGGCAGGTGAAGCTAGAGCGGTAGCACTTGATATATCCAAGGCTTTTGATAAGCTCTGGCATGAAAGTCTTCTCATGAAAATAAATTAGTATGGTATTTCTGGACGAATATTTAATATAATTAGATCCTTCCTATTCAACAGAAAAATCCAGTTCATCCAAGCAACAGTGTACCCCAGGGATCAATCCTTGAACCTCATTCCTGATTTTCATAATCTCCCTGATGAAATCAAGTCTGAGATGGGTATATTTGCTGATAACACCACGCTTTACTCTTGACATGTGGGGAAAAAAACAGATGTGCACATATCCAAGGCAATGGCTGAATACTTAGAAAATGACTTACAGTCCGTAGTTGAATGGGGACATAAATGGATGGTAACATTTAGTGCTACAAAGACAAAGCTCCTTTCCTTTAACAACTACAAGAAACTTCTTCAACCACCGATTGCCATGACAAATAACACCCTACCTGATAGTCCAACGTTCAAACTCCTTGGCCTAACATTCACAGGTAGCATAACAAATACATAGAAGACATTGCCAAGGCTGCTGCAAAGAAAGTGGGCTCCCTCTACCGTGCTAGAAAATTTCTTGTACCTGACAGTATCCTATATCTCTACAAAGCCACCATCCGTCAATGCATGGAGTATTGTTGTCATCATCTGGGCTGGTGCAGCATCCACTAGTCTCTCCCTCTTAGACAGAGACTAAAAAAGAGTATCTATGCTAATAGGTCTCTTACTATCCACCAAGCTAAAACCTCGGCTCTATCGCCGCAATGTTGCATCCCTGTGCTTGTTTTACAAGTACTTCAATTGAATGTGCTCCGATGAACTGGATGCTCTGACCTTCCCCTCCTCAACGTTAACACACCCGACCAACCCGACAATCAGCTAAATCCCATCCATTCACCGTGGAGGTCCCCAGATGCTGGAGAGCCTTCTACTCCAATAGCTTCTTCCATTGATCTGCCGGCCTCTGGAACTCCCTCCCTGCTCCCCGTTTCCCCGGACTGTACCGACATGCAGAAATTTAAATGTAATGTTAACAAACGTCTCGCCACACAACTTATCTCTTAGGATGCTCCCTTTAATTTCTGGCACCTAATCCACAGTAGCCTCTCACGTCTCAGCGGCAGTATGCCTTGTCTTGGGTGAACTCGAGTTTAAAAAAAAAACAACCTCCAAACAAACTCCTCTTGTTGTAAAAAGTTAATACGCTCTTCTAACGGCATTTAGTTTCGCTGTAGCCGTTCTAGAATTTAAACTCTACGTGAAGTGTCGTACATACGTTTTTAAAAATCAGAGTTGAATTAATTCTTCTTCAGCCGTTTTGGCGCAGACGATGGAATTTACAACATCGCGTAACCCGCACATAAATATTTCCTGATCGGTTCAACGATTTCTTGTTTCAATGCCAAGAATTTGGTTCATTCTGCTATGATCATTTTTTTTCATGGTTGAATATTTTTCGAAAGTATTTCTTTGACTTCGTAAACAGTCAGGTTTTCGATTTCAGTCAGACGTGTCAGTGATTAAATCTTCCTTATGGTTTTGCATCCCGAAGTAGACAAAAAAAATTAGGTCAGTGATTTTTTTTATGTTCTCCCAATACATGGTTGTCTCATAAATTCTGTTTTTCTGGCATGTGCTTCGTAACATTTTATCCAAACTTCTGCTGGTTCAGGTTTTTCAATATTCATTGAAGATCCTATTGGTGATGCCATTTTATTATCATGTTCAGAGTACATTGTTCACTTAGGAGACATGCCAAAATGGGTGCTGGATGCTTGTGGCTTATAAGGCAATAAAACTCGGCTGTGCTAATTACTGTATTAGCTAAGCCAACCACATTACAACGAATTGAGTAACTATGACAACCGTTTTGGTTGACACCATAGATTTTAAGAGGATATTGTGATAAATATGTTTTCTTTTATTTCCTTATACAAAAGTGATGATCAGCGGTTGTAGCCTTAGAAATCCTCCGGAAAGAGGAAAATTCCCCTGCTCAGTTTGTGGTAAGAGTCAGGTGCAACTTAATGAAAATTAAGTTGCATTAAGTTCACAAGAAGTGCAGTGAAATTACTGGTGGGTTGAGAGATGATAACCAGTTTGTGTTTTAGAAGTGTAAGACAACGGAGACGAATGAGAATTCAGATGTAGAGAAAGTATATTTGGATGTCGAAACTATTGAGGTTGTCCATTAGTCTTGCCATGGACATACTGGTTGCAAATAATGTTTTTAAGAAAAGAGAAACCCATCTTATTATGTTTGAATCTGGAACAGCAAAGAGGCAAGTAGATTATCTGTTGGTAAGGAAAAAGGACAGAAAGCTCTTGAGTTGTGTGAAAGTAATACTGTGATGAAGAATTTGTGACACAGCAGAAAAGGTGTGAATATTGAATGAAAAACATGTGAAATGTGAGTTTAGAGACCAAATGGATGAGTGTCCGGTTACCAGACCTATTTCAGGAAGCGTGTAAGAAGTTGAAAGATACACTGTTACAGACGAGACGTGTGGGTGGATAAAAAGGGCCTCCAAGACATAGGGTGGAATGAGAAAGCTGAGAAGTGTATCAAAGAGAAGCGGAAATAATGGAGTAAGTGCAGAAAAGGTGTAGTGAATAACGATACCTATCTGACCCCAAAGAGAACAGCCAGAAGATCAATATAAGAAGTACAGGGAGACGTTGAGCAAGCTAGGTTTCCAGATATACCACAAAGGGATGACCAGAAGAATGAAAGGGTACTGAGAGTACTGGAGTCTTGTGGAAACTTAATATCATGCAAATTCCAGAGAAAGCCATCTACCGTTATTAATGAGAACTGAATGATAGAAGCAGCATATTCACGTTGAACTCAATGATAAAAACGGTATAATCGACGCAAGCCTGGTTTCCAGATAAACTACAAAGGGATGATCAGAAGGATGAAGTATTCAGGATAGCTAAACAGATGACAAAGACGAATATGGATATTGTTGGAAAGAAGTGTATTCGAAATGACAATGGGGTGTTAGCAACAAATGAACAGGACAAGAAATACTGAGTTTTCATGGAACCGTGAAAATCTATAAGTTGAAAGAGGGAAGCAAGAATAGCCATCTACAAAGCCAAGAAGGAGGCTGAGAAAGATAGGTTTCCAGATAAACTACAAAGGGATGATCAGAAGGATGAAGTATTCAGGATAGCTAAACAGATGACAAAGACGAATATGGATATTGTTGGAGAGAAGTGTATTCGAAATGACAATGGGGTGCAATAAATGAACAGGACAAAAGGGATGCTGAGTTTTCATGGAACTATGAAAATCTATAAGTTTCTGAAGCAGTATGCGGTCCATACTCTCTGATCCATAGTACCACTGTTATTATGGATGTTGGCAACCTTCACGTAGTCCCTCCCGTGAGTACCTGATTGTAAAAAGCAATCGTGGGGAAACCAATGTCAACAAGGAAATCTAGCAGGTTAAAAAAAAATACATCTAGGGAAATAGTTTTAAATCCAAAACTGCCATTTTGCACAGATTAGACGAAAAAAAAAAAACAATAACAAAATTATCAATTACAAAATACTTCATATCTATATGTTCTTAGAAACCTTGATATAAATAATCAAATATATAAAGTTGTGTTGTCGGATTTTACATCTTAGATCTAAATAGCAATAGATCTGACAAATTGATCTTTGATTCTGACTAGCCATTTATTTCGTTTTATAAGATAGGTTTCCAGATAAACTACAAAGGGATGATCAGAAGGATGAAGTATTCAGGATAGCTAAACAGATGACAAAGATAATTATGGATATTGTTGGAGAGAAGAAGTGCATTCGAAATGATAAAGGGTGAGGGTTAGGGGTAGCGGTAGGGTTAGGTATAGAGTTAGGGTTAGGGTTAGGGTTAGGGGTTAGGGATAGGGGTTAGGGTTAGGGTTAGGGGTTAGGGGTTAGGGTTAGGGTTAGAGTAAGGTATAGGGTTTGGTATAGGGTTAGTGGTTAGGGTTAGGTATAGGGTTAAGGGTTAGGGATAGGGTTAGGTATAGGGTTAGGTATAGGGTTAGGGTTAGGGGCTAGGGTTAGCAACCAATGAACAGGACAAGAACGATACTTGGAAATGCTATCATGACTGATTGTTGAGTTTTCATGGGGCAACGAAATGCAAAAGTTGCAGAAGCAATATCTGGTCCAGCAATTAAAAAATTGAGAAAGAAATGTTATGGGAAGCTGTGAGAAAGATGAAGAGTTGCATGGATGTTAAAGTCTGTGAGTAAAACAGGCACCGAGATGATAAAAGAAGAGGTTGTTCCGAAAGACTGGAACCGTAGTATGATGAAGAGATGCAGAGATAGAGAGCTCTGCTGAAATGGCGTACACTCCTGTTATTTTTTTATGTCGCTTCCACTACTTCACTAAGGATTTGGGTGTTTGTCGTTGTTTGTTTTTGGAGAGACTTGCATCGCCTTTTGTAATTGTACAGCTCTAAGTAATACGCTTTCCATCTCTTTAGTATGTTTTTTTTTGCTCTGTCATATTTTCCATGTTTGTCATGTATGCTGGTGGTTTGCTGATGCATTGTTCATTTCAAATCTTTCACTGGCTGATTTTCTGTCTTCCCATTCTTCAGACTCTCTGCAATATCTTGGCACTTCTCCTCCAATCCGATTCACTTTTGTCTTTTCCATTCCTTCCTTGATTGATGATCGCACTGTACGGTTTCCCCGCCCCTTGGCATCGTTCTTTTCTTCAAAAATTCTCTTCATTTGTTACAGAGGTCAAGCATGTCAGCTGTGACCCAGGGCTTCTTGAGTGGGCGGTACTTGCCAAAGATGTCACTAGCTGCTTCAGTCACTGTTGAAGGTGTCAAAATACCAATGTCTATGTCATCAGTGCCCAGAATGGTGAGTGATGCAAATCTTTCTCCAATCATCGCTTGGAAGGCTTCTCCCATCTCCATCGTCCTTCAATTATTTGAGGTCAAACTATAATCTTGTTTCCTAACATTCTTAAGATGTACTTTACAAGTCATCATCATCATCATCAAAAAATAGAGCAACAGATGGATGAAGAGAGAAAAGAATAAGATGGGAAGATACAAGAATGGCGAGCATGGAAGCATACGTAATTCTGATGGAAAAAAGGGAAACGTAAAAGGGGAAACGTAAAAAAAGGGGAAACGTAAAAAAAGGGGAAACGTAAAAAGGGGAAACATAAAAAAAGGGGAAACGTAAAAAGGGGAAACGTAAAAAGGGGAAACGTAAAAAAAAGGGGAAACGTAAAAAAAAAGGGGAAACGTAAAAAGGGGAAACGTAAAAAGGGGAAACATAAAAAGGGGAAATGTAAAAAAAGGGGAAACGTAAAAAGGGAAAACGTAAAAAGGAAACTGTAAAAAGGGGAAACGTAAAAAGGGGAAACGTAAAAGGGGGAAACGTAAAAGGGGGAAACGTAAAAAGGGGAAACGTAAAAAGGGGAAACGTAAAAATAGGAAATGTAAAAAGGGGAAACGTAAAAAAAAAGGGGAAACGTAAAAAGGAAACTGTAAAAAGAGGAAACGTAAAAGGGGGGAACGTAAAAAGGGAAAACGTAAAAAGGGGAACCGTAAAAAGGGGAACCGTAAAAAGGGGAACCGTAAAAAGGGGAAATGTAAAAAGGGAAAACGTAAAAAAAGGGTAAACGTAAAAAGGGAAAACGTAAAAAGGGGAAACGTAAAAAGGGTAAACGTAAAAAAAAGGGTAAACGTAAAAAAAAGGGGAAACCTAAAAAAAAGGGGAAACGTAAAAAAAAGGGGAAACGTAAAAAGGAAACTGTAAAAAGGGGAAACGTAAAAGGGGGAAACGTAAAAGGGGGAAACGTAAAAAAAAGGGGAACCGTAAAAAGAAAACCGTAAAAAGGGGAAATGTAAAAAGGGGAAATGTAAAAAAGGGAAACGTAAATAAAACGGGGAACCATAAAAAGGGGAAACGTAAAAAAAAAGGGGAAACGTAAATGTGAATATGAATTACATCTTACAATTATTATTCACATTTTTTGTTTACAATAATTGATGCATTCGACTCGTTAATATGTCAGTTTTTTTTAAGTACTAGCAAGTAACTGCTTAACAAGGCCAAAAGGCCACTCGAGGATAAAGGCTAATGTGTTTGAATTGGTAACGATGGTTGGGACTGGGCAGAGTTTGATTATTTTAGGAGGACGGCTCAACAATAATTTGTTAACATTGAACTTGAAAACGACCATGTTGTAGTCAGATGGAAAGCAGCCCCGTGAAGGCAGTTCTTGGAAAGAAACTTTTCTCATGGAAGTTCTGTTTAGTTTTAGGTACACAAAGGAACAAAGGAAAATTATTTTTAGTGGTTATAGGTAGACGAGTTCTTGCTGTGAATGTTTTACAGGGAGGGGACCATAACTTGGAGCTCTGTCAATGAAAATAACGGTAGAGTAGAGGAAGACTAGCAACCTCTCTTCTGTGAGCAACTGTGGCAACAGTACTCCACCTTTGGATGTATTCGACTCTTATACAGGTAGAGGATTGTGTCAGGAGTGAGGAGGACCTTTCTGGAGCGATAGAATGATCCAACTATTTTTCCAGCAATCATAGCGACAGAATGGATATATGTCTTCCATTTCAGGTCTGGAATGAAGGTCAGTCCTAGAAGCTTATCAAGGAGTGAGCCATTCATTTCAATTAGATCAAAACAAGGATCCGAGCGTTGGTGGTGAAAGGAGAGGAGCTTGGTTTTAGATGTATTAAAAGTAACCAGCCACCTTTTTCGCAACTACACTACGTGCTCAAGGTCGGAAGAGAGAGAATCAGAAAGATCTTGATCAGCAATGCTCTTCGAAGTGTTGCCATAGATGTTTGCGTCTTTTCCTAAAGAAAGAAAGATTAAAAGATCTAAATAATAATAAAAAGTGTAACCATATGCAAGATTTTCTAGGGAAGACAATGGAATTGGTAATCACCCCCCCCCCCCATCCCCATCTCCACATACACACCAGATAAAAGCTTAAAATATATCCTATTTTGATGAAATTTAAATCATATGTATAAAATTCTCTCTGGAAGTCAATGGAATTAAATTCGTCCTCAATCGTTACGTGCTCTTCTGTATGCTGAATCTATATGCCCCCCCGCCCCAACTTCATAAGGAAGCTAGGGGGGGGGGGGAAGAATCTCCTTAAAACTTCAAATATGTATATCGGATTTTAATTAAATTTAAACCCCATTCAGAGAATTTTCCAAAATTTTAGTTTCTTCTGAGTATAATAGGGGGCAAAACAGGGGAGGGGGGAGTAAAAAAAAAAAAAAAAAGAAAGAAATATGGTGTTATGAGCATAGTAAATAAAGGATATAGTAGTGTTTCTTGTTCGATCCCGAGCAACATCAGGTAGCCCTGCTAGTGATTTATGTATGAAACATGGGATTACAAAAAAAAAAAAGAAAAGAATCTGTTTGAAAAGAGTATTTTAACTATTATTCACTGAATTAATTTACTTCTCAAAATCTCAATTACCAGTAATGGCGTGCATTAAGGTTTGTTGCAAAGAAGCATTTATCGTGAAAGAATTGTTGCGCCAAGAACATTTTCATCATTTAATAAAAGAATTTTCTTTTCTATGAACATTTTTTTTAATGATTTTCTTTTCCAGTTCGTATTTTATCAATGATCTTTCATACTTTTCTTTTTTTTCAAATGTTAATTTAGTATCAGCAACATTACTCTTTAAAAAGCCGTTGTTTTCAATTTTTATATATACACATATCTAACATATAAAGTTACTTTGTCGGATTTTCAAAGTCAGACCCAAACAGCATTTAAGCTGAAAAAAATCAAACTTTGCTTGTGACTAACCAATTTTTATTTGTTATTGTTGTACCATGTTATTGGCAATATAATAACGTACTTTGCTACAATTTATTTTAAAAATTACTTAGTCCAGCACAGACGACTGCTAATATGAAGCATTTTTAAATAATCACCTGAAAATAAAAAAAAACAGCAAAGAAGGGACAACTCATTTATTTTATTGAAGAATATAATAGGAGTTGTCTACCTTACCTTACTAAAATTTTCTTTCTTTTTCTGTATAAGTTAAGTAAAATGAATTCACTGCATCCTGAGCAATGCCGGGTAAGGTCAGCTAGTAAACACTATAAAGGCTTATCTATATTCAAGCATATATGAAGTAGTAAGTTATACGTCCACTAGTACTTATTTGATGACTTAAATTCGCAGGAGAAACGTTAGCTCGTAAACAGAAAATAGAGGTCAGACAGGGGTCAAATAGCTAGCCTTTGGGGGCAATTTTTTCTTGTGAGAACACGAGCTAGTAGAAATAATGTCACACAAGATAAGGTATGGCACGAAGAGTAGAAACTGAGTTGGAAGCTTGAAGTGACGAGACAAGATAACAAATGACTAAAGGAACGATTATAAACAAAGGGGCCAGACCCCAGAAATCAGTTGCCCTGCAATTCTTCTTCTCACCACTAGCAGAGAGGAAGGCAACATCAACAGCCTAACAAAATGGTCCTTCTTCAAATACAGTATCTAGTTCTTTTGTTTGTGTTGTTGTGTCAACTTTGATTCCAGAGTGAGAATGCACCCCTAACAGAGAGGTAGCCATTAGGGGACAACAAGAGACGATCTTGGATGAAGTGTCCTCAGTCTTGAAGGAACACTATGTCATAGCGTTGAAGACACGAAGTATGATTTAATTTTGCTATTTATGATTTGCTGATTTGCATCCACCAACATATATTTTATTTGATTGTGACATACAAAACATTAGACTCCCCTTGGAGGGGAGGTAATGTAACACATACAAAATTCACATATAAACTAAAAAGAAATAAAAATGTTCTGGGGTGAATTTCTTAGATGATAGAAATTTGTTTATTAGTTTTTTAGTGTGGTGAATGTGATATATGGGTGAGGTCGTCTATAGCAAGCTGCAAGTATGTCTAACCATAGTTGGTGACAGTGGCATGTAAACTCCAGCCCCTGTCCCATCGCCGCGATGTTGCATCCGTGTGCATGTTTTACAAGTTCTTTACTGGAATGTGCTCTGACGAATTTGTGACCCTTCGATGTAAATACCCCCAACTAACCCAACAAGCAGTAAAATCCCACTCCTTTACTGTTGAGGTCCCCAGATGCCAGAAAGTTTCTTCCCTCGAACTGCTTGACTTTGGAATTCCCTACCTGTTGCCTGCTTCCCTGACTGTACTAGCATGCAGAAATTTAAATGCAACGCAAACAGACATCTCGTTGCTTAATACCCAACTTGGAGTGTCCCTGTAGGCAGGGTCCCTAATAGTACCCCTTACATCCAAGTGGCAATGTGCCTTGTTTGGGATGAATGAGAGTAAAAGAAAAAAATGTGAAAAGCTTAATGGTAGTCAGAAAAGTTCAACATAAGGTATGATAAAAAGAGAAGAGGAAAATGATATAAGAGAGTCACATGGGTTGATGAAGTGAAGAAGACTATTAGGGTTAGGGTGAAGAAGGGTGTTAGGGTTAGGGTTTGAAGTCAGAGATGGCCGCAGCAAGTGAGCTGTTTGAAGTCAGGCACCGTCGAACTCCTACTGATTTAATTTCTGGGTTTTGTAGCAAAACACATGACTTCATATTTAAGCGACGTCACTTTTGATTGGTTCAAAATATAAATATTTTTTGAATCTCTTGATTCTACTACAAGTTCTGCATGAAGCCACCTGCATCCAAACTGTCTGAAACACTTTTTATTTGGACGTCACAGGGTGAACGTCCAAATCACTGGATATCTAATTAATACAAGTTCAACTCAATACGACAATTAATACAATACAAATATCAATACAATACAAATATAAATTTAATACGACAATACAATACCATCATCAATACAATACAAGTATCAATTTAATATCAATTTAATATCCATTATTCCAGATCAATCACTTTGAGCCATCAAACTAGTATCATTTAATAAATATCTTATATCTCTAAGAACAGAAATCAACGAAAAGATTTTCTTGATAAGATGGAAGACAATTAAAAAAAAAAAAACCCTAAAAATATTAATCACTAGTTATACCTACCCAGTGTTACCCGGGATTCATTGGTTGCACATTTTAAAATTAATTTAGATTAAAAGTAAAATAAAAAATAGGTGACAACAAAAAAAAGTAAAATAAAAATATGTAAGAGATGGAAAAAAGCTCAATAATGAATCAATTAATGTAAGGGAGATAAGTCATACTTTAAGCTGCGAAGATTTATCTCCCTTGCATGATTGTATTCATTATTTAAGATTGTCACCATCATAACAATCTTCCTAACCTAAATACTTTTTTATTTTCAAACAAATTGAAACCAATGATATTTTGGAATGTAAGCTATCTTGAGGTTCAAAGTTCAATCCTGACAAAGGTAGCAAGACGATTTAATAAATTAACTGAAAGAATATTACAAGATCTGGAGAATGGAATATGACAGTAAAAGGTTGGATGGTTCCAGAGTTTGACGCAAGGCACCAGAGGGCATAACAATTGAAACGTTGTGATACCACAACCAAGTTGAGGATACCAATCTTAAAATTGTAAATAGTAACATTTATCAAAATACAATATCTCTCATTGTTGTGGTCTATTTATAGTTTTACATGAATGGATGAATATGGACAGCTTTGAATATTTATAATATTAATTTATTCAATTCTGCAAACCGTCATAACCGGCTGGATTGTTGCATCATAAATTCTGAGGACATTTCAATTACGATTTCATTCTCTAGGCAGTTCTGATGAGAGGGGCTCTACTAACATGTGACCTTGTTTGATCAATCAGAAACTTTGGTATATCTAAGCCCTCTTTATTATTTAACATTATCACTTTTTTTCCTTGTAAAAATTTATTCTTCTCAACATGATTCTGGGTTCTGTTAAATAGTAGGGTACATCCGCTAGTACTAATTTGATGATTTAAATTTGCAGGGGAAAACGTTAGCGCGTAAACAGGAAATAGATTTCAGACAGGTGGCTGGCCTTTGGAGACATTGTCTCCTGTGAGAAAATGGGCTAGAGGAAATGAAGTCACACAAGATTGTATAGAGCAAAGAGTGAGTACTCTCTGTTGGAAGCTTGAAGCAAGGAGACATAAGAAATTACTTAAGAATTTATTATAAATGAAGGAGCCAGGCTCCAAAAATCCGATATGTCTTCCTCCCACCACTAGCAGAAAAGAAGGCAACATCAACAGCCTAATAAAATGATCTTTCTCAAAATTCAGGATATAGTTCTTTTATTTGTGTTGTTGTGACAACTTTGATTCCAGAGCGAGAATGCACCCTCATGGAGAGATAGCCATCATGGGATGACGAAAAAACGAAAATGCTATTTCAAACTTTAGCGTGAAAGACAAATAAAAAAGCCTTTTCAAATTAGTAAAAGAAAAGAAACGACAATTCTATTCCAAAATTCCAAAGTTAGTGTGAGTTACCGACGCAAATTGTATTCAAACGTAAACATGAATGACAGAAGAGCAGATTTTTCTATATAAAGTGTAGAAAGACAGGCGAAAATGTCATTTAAAACCTAACCGGGAAAACTAACGAAAATTTTATTCGACAGACCAATGAAAATGCTATTTTATACCTAAACGTTAAAGACGAACGAAAATGTTATTTGAATCTCAAGCTCAACATACAAATCAACGGACGAAACACTCGACATAATAAAAACTATAAGCCAACACACACACACACACACACACACACACACACACTTAATATATATATATAATTATTTTTATTTATACAGACATGTACAAAAAGCCGCTACACTGGCATGCCGATGTTATCGGTCAATGGTTATTAGAAACTAAGATCTCATCAGGTGGAAAAAAGTCTGATCTTTCACTCGGGTATTCATATTGGGAAAGAAAGAAAAGAAAGGAAAAAGGAAATTACTTTCGACAAGAGACGATATTGGATGAAGTGTCCTCACTCTTGGAAGACTGCTGTGGTGTCGTGTTGAAGACACAAGGTATGATTTAATTGTACTGTTTATGACTTGTCGATTTGCATTCGATAGCACATTTTATTTGACATTCTATTTTTACATAAAAACATGAGACATCCCCTTGGAGGGGAGGTAATGCGACAGTCTTTCACTACCTTCATTGAGTCGCTTCTTCAATCTATTTGCTTTTACAAGTGTCAAACTTCAAGGTGTTTTTTTTTGTTTTTTTCGTTTTGTGAATTCCAGTTCAGAGTAGAAAGAAAAATGACTCAAACTAATGCAATTAAAACATTTTGAATTATGTGTTTCAAATCGTAAAGCTATTGACGAATGTTTGTTTTTGCAAATATTAAAAGAAAAGAAAAAAAAAATAAATACAACACACGTGGACATGCCTATAAAGTCAGAAAACAGCACAGCTCCCATCCCATGACCTTCGGAAACATTTTTTCATGCTCAGAATTTGCTGAAGCATGGAACAAATTGCCTTCATCGGTTGTTGGATGCTGAGCCAAAGCATCCTTTAATCCCCTCATTCTTCTAAAAAAATTACCATAAATACACCTGACCCCCCCCCCCCCCTATACACATGTACGCACGTATGTGCACTTTTGATGATGGTTGTTTTGTTTTACGGCATATCAACCCTTTTCAGATTATTTAATACCGAATCCGGTCATTTTGGTAAAAATATTTATGCTTCAAGTTCTTTATATCTTCAAATATTTATTCATGGTGTTTGGTTTGGTTTGTAGAGGAAAAATATTGTTTTTGTTTTTAGCTTTGCAGAACATGATTGAGTTTTGCAAAGTAAGGAGAGTAGAAAGTGGACCTAAAGTTTACTTTCGGCAGCCTCGTAACTCTCGCTTCCCTTATTTTGTCCTTTAGTCCTTACATTCCATGAGCAATGTTTCTGACAAAGGTGGAAGAATTGCTGTTTTCTGGGTCGAAATCTATCCACCTAACACTCATTGTTGGCTAATTTTTGACCTTGAAGTATTTTTTTTAGCTCCTTACATCAAGTGGCTTCATGGCGTGTTTGGAGCGATTTCCATAAAAAAAAAATGGGAAGGGAAAAAAATCACTAATATCAATGTTTTCTGCATTTTAAGTCAAGAAGCCGGTATCTTCAGACAGCCTGATCTGGTAGCACCAGATGGTTATTTTATTCATATGTATACACATCCTCTGCATAATACACGTATACCCTTCGTTTGTACATATGTTATCACCTGTTTCGGCTGTCCTCTTGGCTATTTTACAGAGGCCTCCATCTTGAAAGTATAAACTGACCTCGTGTCTAACCATTCCATTGTGCGAGTATGCAGGGTAGGTAAACCAAATTCATTCTTTAGGCTAGGATCAAAGTGTAGTAGTAGTATTATTTACTCCTCTCCAGGAGTTAGGCACAAGGCCAGTTTTATCCTACTCCCACAAGTAAGATGTGACCCAAGGTCGGGTCGGGAAAGTGGGGGTTGAAAAGCCAGCGCCCGAGAGGTGAGCACTCTGACCATCAAAAATTGCCTGGGCAGCCCCGTCGGCATTCCCCGGTAGGGGCGCCTCAGGCAGTAAGCAATAAACTTACTCCTCCCCAAAGAGGGGAGGCGAAGCCTGGGAGGGTGGACCTCCTAGAACTGCACAGGACAGACCCATAGACCAGCGTAAATCAAGCCCCCAAGACAATACCGGTCTATAGGGTGCAGTATCCATCGGAACAGATACTACACTTTGATCTTAGCCAAAAGGCCATTTTTTTATTTTTATTTACCTCCCCAGGAGGTTAGGCACAAGGCCAGGTTTATCTTACTCCCACAAGGTAAGATGTGACCCAAGCTCGGGTTGGGAAAGTGGGGTTTGAAAAGCCAGCGCCCGAGAAAGTGAGCACTCTGGCCATTAAAAATTGCCTGAGCAGCCCCGTCTGCATTCCCCGGTAGGGGCGCCTCAGGCAGTAAGCAATAAACTTACTCCTCCCCAAAGAGGGGAGGCAAAGCCTGGGAGGGTGGACCTCCTAGAACTGCACAGGACAGTACCTCAGACCGGCGGAATCAAGGCCCGAAGGCCAAGACAATACCGGTCTACAGAGTGAGCATCCATCGGAACAGATACTACACTTTGATCTTAGCCAAAAGGCCATTTTGTCGAAATAATATTTCCAACAAATCTTAAGTAAATGTGGTATTGTGGTGACTGAGATGATTCTAGTTAAGAGTAGGATAGACATTTTTATCACTTTAGACCAAGGATGGCCAACGACCCCTATTTGACCCTCACTTTTGATTGCCTTGTGCTTGATTTGTTACACTGTAAATTTTGTACCTGATAGCAAATAAATAATTCAAAGTGTAGCATCTGTTCTGTCTCAAGAGGCCATCTTCCCAAGCATTACCTCCTCCTTTCAAAGATGGCAAAGGGAATGTCCTCCTTCATCTCTTCCTTTAGTAGAAGGGGAAGAAGAGATAAATTTACTGCTTAATCACTTGCCCTCATCTATGCGGAAATGCCGACGAGATGGACCAGTCTATTTTTGCAGCTGGACCAGAGTACCCTGTTTTCACAATGATGCTGTTTTCGTGCAGCAAAGGTTTTTTTAATTTTTTTACGAAATACACAAATATAAAATTGATTTTAGGTTTAATTTTAAATCATGCAATAATAGAATCAGCTTATTTTTCTTTGGCTTTTTGGCTAGAAACAAAGTGTAGTATCTGTTCTGATGCTACACTTTGTCTTTTCTGTCTTCGGTCATTGAAGGAGAAATCCTTCTAGACTAAGGCGATTTTTATTTTAGTTTCAATCCAGAGTGCCCCTGTTTCGAAAGCTGCATTTTCCTCAATTTAAAAACCGACTTTGTGTCTAACTCTGCTCTCGCGGGGAGGCAAGTAAATGGGGACTTTTAATCCTTTTCCTTTTGGCTAGGAGCAAAGTGTAGTATCTGTTCTGGTACTACACTTCATCTGT
>OY744550.1:57915554-57933054 GCA_963556195.1 Sepiola atlantica
GTTATCTTAAGGATAAATCGGTTAAGCTAGCATGACTATGTGGAACGTTCGTTGCAGAAGCATAAATGTTCTAAATCGCAGTAAGTTTGGCCGGCCAAGGAAAACTTGGAAGCAAGTGATTAGACAAGACACCTGACCCGCTGAACTGTGAGAAATGGAGAGTGAGCTTGCGTAATATCAGGAAACGTCTGACCCTTGAACAATGGGAAAAGCGACGTTAAATGAATAGAAGATCCACTAAGAAGCAAAGAAGGAGATCTACGAAGCATATCAGAGAAACAAAATCAGCTATTAGACACCCAAACCTTAGCTTTAGCTCATCTCCCTGGAGAGTGAGCTTGCGTAATATCAGAAAATGTCTGATCCCTGAACAAAGGAAAAGTGACGTTAAATGAATTCTGCGATTCAACCTACTTACACTTGAACAGCGAAGACTACGGAGCAACATAATCCTAACATACAACACCATGAATAGAAAAGTCAATCAACCTCTTGATAATATTTTCATCCTGGCACCATACTGAGGCCTCCAAGGTCATACGTGCAAGCTGTACTGGCGACCGTTTTGGCTCAACAGGCAAAAGGCCGCTTACTCTGTCCGCATCGCTGCTCCATGAAACAGACTTCCCCAGGATGTAGTCCAGCAGCCCGACACAAGCATATTCAAGAGAATCTTAGACAACTGTTTCAATTACACAAAAGAGGAAACTGTCATAATTCTATGAGATAAAAGACGCTAGAACAACAAATGTTTTTTTTAATTCGATATTCATTTTTTTAAAATTCAGTATTCATTTAAAAGATAGCATTATTCGGTGTTCTAACTTCTTTGAATAATTTTTACAAAACTAACGTTTTCCAAGATGTGATGAAAACATTTTTTTAAAAAACGAAACAGATCATCAGACTCTACATGTTAACACTCTCGTCTGCCTCGTTCGCATGAAACTAAATTCAACAAAATATAGCCATCATTACTTAGCATTACGCCTAGCAGCTCTGTTCCAAAATTCATAATGATAGGTTAATTAGTTTAGGAGTGAATCTTATAAATCTAAATCTATAAACATATAGACATGCCTCACTTATATAATAAAATAATATGAATGTAAAAATATAATGTTATAATTTTATAAATTATTTTTTTTTTATTTTGCTTGGGATGAGCTTTTTTTACATTTTTTCTATTTTTAGAGTGACCTTTTGACCTTCAGTGTCGTGGGAAGTGAATTTTCCAAGACCCCCCCCCCCTCTTACGAGTTGCACTTTTTTTTTTTTTTTTTACACGACATCGCGCATTTTTCTGTTTTTGTTGCCAATAAAGTTTTGATTTGATTTTGAATTTCTCATGAAACGTTCAACGCGTATGTGTATCCATTTTTTTTGTCCAAAATTTTGATCATGCCTATGTGATAAAAATGTATTGTTGTAGCCAATACAATATTTTGAAAATTAAAATTAGTGCTCTATTTGGGTATCATAGAGCTCCAATACAGCTTCAGTTGGAAGTATTAAGCTAAACCTGGAAAAAAAAAATTGATATAAGGGTACTTCTCCAGATTGGGACCCAAGCTAACCCTAACGACACCATTTCGATTTTAGCTCGGTTCCTAATCTGGAGAAGCACTGATATAAGTATGACACATGAATACGACTTTATAAGAAGGAAAGTGTTTCGGCATCGAAGAAAATGTTTTTACGAACCTCCAATTTGTCAGTTTCTATGCTGTCCTCTCTTGGCCTTTCTTCGTTTTCGATAGCAATGATCGCAGGCTCCTCCACTTCTTCCACAACAGGTTTATTTTTCCTTCCGACAATAAAGTAGGTTTTGATGACTGTAAAATTAAAAGAAAAGTCATTAATTTTTTAAATAAATATACAAGGATATTTTTTTGGATGAGAAAATTTTTTTTTTAATTTTCACAAACATTGCAGAAAGAAATGGACATACTGATTGAGTTTGTCATCAACTTTTCCAAAGATTGTTTGTTTGTTTTGTTTTACGGCATATCAACCTCTTATGGGTCATTTAATGGCGAAAAATTAGTTGTAGTATGCTGAAAAGTTTTTATGCTTCAAGTTCTTTATATGTTCAAGTATTTATTCATGGTGGGAAGGGAGAGAGAGGGGGAAAGGGGGGAAGGGGGAGGGGAGAAAGGGAAGAGGGATGGGAGGGAGCAAAATTGGTTTTGGTTTTTAGATTTTGCCAAACATGATTGCAAAGAGAAAAAGAAACAATAAAACATCAATGTTTGGTGCATTTTAGGCTAGGAAGTGGATATCTTCAGACCGCCTGTTCTGGTAGCACCAGTTTTATAAAGATGAAAAAGATTTTTTATCAATTATTGAGATACAGCAAACATCCAAAATTCATTGAGCGAGGATCTATTATCAAAGCATTTGACTTACATAGGTTATTAGCAGGCCATAGAAGATATCTTGTGGGCAGTGTTTTCAAGTACGGAAGTTATCTAATATATAAAGTAAAGTCAGTCTATTTATCGCTTCTTTGTCATCGATAGTTTTCTTCCTGCAAAATCAATATTTGATTCTGGTTTGTCAGTTCTTTTAGGGGATCGTTGCAGCATGTTTTTATGAAGAAAATCGTTATTTGAGTCTGGTTTGTCAGAACTGAAAGCAACCGAGAATTAACGAGTGTGTCCCAGAGCCAAAAAATGGAATCCGAGCATGGTACCCCAGTGACAATAAAGGGATTGGGTTCGAGAGTTCAGACAGACGGTTCCCGAGTTCGATACAGGACACCTGATGAAGGCCGGAGGGCAGAACGGCCGAAACGTTGTGAGCATGGCAGCCAGGATTAGGAAGTCAGTCTGAACACTGAAATCCATAATCTTCAGACTATCTATTTATATAAAGTTAGGTATGTGTATATGTTTATATATTTCGATGTATAGGATTTACTCCTAAACTAATTAACTGATCAGTCTTTTAGATGTCAGGAGCAGCGTGACAGTTTCAATCTTTACCTGGTCGTCCTTTTGATCTTTCTTAAATAAAATCTTCTTGATATGATATATTTACATAGCTGGAGTCTGGTAGCCGGACTCCATCTAATAATCCAAAATAAGGATTCCAAACGATTCACTTGTTCGACAGGAAAGTCAGAATCCTCAATGCATGCCTAACAGAAGCAAAACTATG
The DNA here is from genome assembly GCA_963556195.1 of Sepiola atlantica. NCBI lineage: Eukaryota > Metazoa > Mollusca > Cephalopoda > Sepiida > Sepiolidae > Sepiola > Sepiola atlantica. Next base: position 57,918,717 of record OY744550.1, read on the forward strand.
AGGACAGAAAATATTTGTTTTTCTAATACTTTTTAGTCGCATATTAAACAGTTTTCAAAAATATTTGTTTTTCTAATACTTTTTAGTCGCATATTAAACAGTTTTCAAAAATATTTATTTTTCTAATACTTTTTAATCGCATATTAAACAGTTTTCAAAAAAAAATTTTTTTTCTAATACTTTTTAGTCGCATATTAAACAGTTTTCAAAAATATTTGTTTTTCTAATACTTTTTAATCGCATATTAAACAGTTTTCAAAAATATTTGTGTTTCTAATACTTTTTAGTCACATATTAAACAGTTTTCAAAAATATTTGTTTTTCTAATACTTTTTAGTCGCATATTAAACAGTTTTTAAAAAATATTCGTTTTTCTAATACTTTTTAGTCGCATATTAAACAGTTTTTAAAAATATTTGTTTTTCTAATACTTTTGGGTCGCATATTAAACAGTTTTCAAAAATATTTTTTTCTAATTCTTTTTAGTCGCATATTAAACAGATTTCAAAAATATTTGTTTTTCTAATACTTTTTAGTCGCATATTAAACAGTTTTCAAAAATATTTGTTTTTCTAATACTTTTTAGTCGCATATTAAACAGTTTTCAAAAATATTTGTTTTTCTAATACTTTTGGGTCGCATATTAAACAGTTTTCAAAAATATTTTTTTCTAATACTTTTTAGTCGCATATTAAACAGTTTTCAAAAATATTTGTGTTTCTAATACTTTTTAGTCGCATATTAATCAGTTTTCAAAAATATTTGTTTTTCTAATACTTTTTAGTTGCATATTAAACAGTTTTCAAAAATATTTGTTTTTCTAATACTTTTTAATCGCATATTAAACAGTTTTTAAAAAATATTTGTTTTTCTAATACTTTTTAATCGCATATTAAACAGTTTTCAAAAATATTTGTTTTTCTAATACTTTTTAATCGCATATTAAACAGTTTTCAAAAATATTTGTTTTTCTAATACTTTTGGGTCGCATATTAAACAGTTTTCAAAAATATTTGTTTTTCTAATACTTTTTAATCGCATATTAAACAGTTTTCAAAAATATTTGTTTTTCTAATACTTTTGGGTCGCATATTAAACAGTTTTCAAAAATATTTGTTTTTCTAATACTTTTGGGTCGACTACTAAACAGTTTTCTCCCTGATGAGAATACATTATTGTACACCCTAACCCTAACCTGTCTACTACCAATGTTAATTATATTTATTTGAAAGGACATGCAAGCTGTTTGGATTACATATGTATAACTTGCTGAAATACATTAATTATGTATTACTACTCGAAATCGCCAGCAGATGGTTGGCTTTAAATAAATATAAATCAAGACACACTTTATTACCCATGTCTTCACTTAATCTTAATGGTTATGACTCCACCAGATGTGGCCACATTTTTTTTTTCATGTACATTTCTCGTTTATCTTATTATTTCCTTTAAACTAAAATGAAATTTTGATCTTTAATCCTTAGTAAAATAAGTAAAGTTGTCAACAGTAGTCGAGGGCGACCCAAAGGCTTCCTTTTAATTAGCTAGTACACTAAGATGTAGACTGCTTCCCCAGGATTATCCCACTTACCCTTGATACTCAATAATATTAGTCTGAGTATTTAGCAAGGGGGCATCAAGTATCATTTTTTGTAAAGTTTTTTTTTGTTTAAATAAAGTGGTCTACCATAGCCGAGGGCGACCCAATGGTTCCTTTTTTCTATTTTTGAAAATTTACAAGGCGAAAACCATAAACCAGTGGTGGAATGAAAAATACCTAAACAAGTTTGTTCGTTTTTTTTAATGTCATCTTTTCGGTCTACTAAAGCTTATTTTATATTCCTATTCTTCAGATCCCGTATTTTGTGTAGCGAATGTGCTGACATCAGTGTGTAATAAGCCTCCAAGTAGGGGATTTCTTACATCTTTGCTTGTATTTCAGGCCCTTAAATTGGAAGATCAAGCAGAGTACAACCGACATCTGATGCTTTTTTTTTTTTTACTACAGAAAAAGGATAAAAAAGGCGACAGAAACCTGCATAAAGATATGTCATGCGTATGCGGAGAATGCTGTCACAGAACCGGTCTGCTAGAAATGGTTTGCTCGATTCCAAAACGAAAAATTTTTCAGTGAGAAATGCTGCTCCACGCTCTGGGTGGCCAAAGATGATCAACAGTGACCAAATGAAAGCCGTAGTTGAACAAGATTGCCATTTGACTAGCAGACAAATCGCAGACATGCTCAAGACTTCCAAATCGAGCGTGGAAAATGAATTGCATAAACTCTGTTATGTTTCTAAACTTCAGGTTTGGGTTCCTTCTTCCTAAAAAAACAATTAACAGACTTTTTGGCCAACCCAATACATCCACTTTTAATTCACTATCAGGCTAGTTTTTTTGTGCTTAAATGAGAAACTGGCAATTATTAAGATCAAAGATAAATCCACTCATAATATAAGGGTCATTTTCTGTGTGTGCATGTGTGTGCGTGTGTGTTTGTTAGTGTGTGTGTGTGACCGTCACTCACAAATCTTTTCAAACGTAAGAAATACATTTCGATATCGAAATATCTTAACTTCAGTCTGATGTTCTACGAACTGAGCTATTTAGAGTTTTTTTATAAATAGATCTCAAAACATTACCTTAACAAAATAATTATAGCTTTGACATGACGTCATAGATTTATGACTTACGTCATGTTTCAAAACATGAATTCAAACAGAAGCGTTAATAAAAAATAAATAAATGGTTAAACATTATCAATAGCGTTGGAAATTCTTTTAATAGTCCCAAACAGTTTATTTTGCTTTAACTACGTACGGGCGTTAAAAACTAATATATACTAGAATTTAGGGTGATGATGCTGATGCTGATGCTGATCATCATCATCATCATCAACAACAACAGGTTTATTTGTTGAATCAGGCCACAATTAATCCTCTGATGAGGGTGGGGCCTGATTGTCTAGTCTCGAAATCTAAGTCTTCCTCTCCACTCCTGTCTTTGGCAAGGCTTGGTGGAATCCATACCCATGGCCTTCCTATCACGTTTGACTACGTCCTCCCAAGTCAACTTGGGTCTGCCAGTGGTGATGTTCTCTGCTGGCACATTCAACTTTCGGACTTTAGCAATCTAGCCATCGCTACGCTCAATGTGACCCAACCAACGCAGTCTGTTCTTCCGCATGATGTCCGTAAGGCTTTTCAAGTTGACCTGTGAGAGCAGGGATTCAAAAGAAACGTACTGTTCAGGCTTCACCAAACAGATCCATCTGACCATTGCCCTGTCATTACGGCGCAGCTTCTTTAGTATATATATATATATATATTAAGGCATGTTTTATTAAAGACGACAGAAATCTTCTGTTTAGTGATTCCTTTTTTTATTTTTTCCATTCGTCGAATGATCTTTTTGACGTGTAGATGGAATGAATTGATGAAGGATCCATGGCAAAAATGAATTTTAAGAAATTCCATTCTTTCACTCGCTTTTTATTCATTTTTGCCATAAAAGACCTGAAGATGATTCCGGAGAGAATCGAAAACGTTAGTCAAACACATGGATCCTTCATCAATTCATTCCATCTACACGTCAAAAAGATCATTCGACGAATGGAAAAAATAAAAAAAGGAATCACTAAACAGAAGATTTCTGTTGTCTTTAATAAAACATGCCTTAATGAAAAAATGCTGCCTAAATACACACAATATATATATGAGTGTATTTTTTAAATTTATAATCTTTTATATATATATATATATATTCAAATATAAATTTTATAACATAAAGTAATTATAATAGCTCAATAGTGTAAGGCCAGAGCTATGTATATTCAATATATTTTTATGTAATTTTATACCATTTCAATGTTATAAAAAACAGATTCCCATCATTTCACAAAACTTGTTTTTATTCAGGATACAATTGTTTCGGCAAACACGAATATAGTTGTAAAATGCTTCTGTGCATTTATTTCTCGGTGTGGCTATCTTCGGTGCTAATCATATAAAACAAAGCAAAAAAGCAAAAGCAATTAAAAACTAGGCGAGCAGAGCCTAAAATTACAATTCGGTACTCATTATCAACATTATATCCTTTTTTTTTTCACATGGAACTATGATCTCAGTATATCCTGGTGGTAACATATACGTAGCTTATGCTTTTCCATGTTTGTATTTCTAATAATTCATGATCAGCTGAAGTATTGACCTAAATATTCCTAAAACACACACACACACACACATATATATATATATACAGGGTGGGCCAAAATAAGGGTCCTATCTTTAAATTTGAATAACCTGAATTTGAATAACTTCCACAAAATAAAAGTTAAACTCACCAAACTTTGTGTGTGTGTAGACTGACCCTTCCGAGATTTTTTGAAATAAACAAAACAAATTTTAGCCGAAAAACACTTCTTAAAACTTACAAAAACTAAAGTATTGTTTTTTACACTGTTTTGAGTTTTTTAAGCAAAAATAATGTTTTCTAAATGAGGGTACGTTCCTTAGGGCTAATACGGCTCATGCTTGCTTCGGAAGGGGTCCTTTACTTATTCTAAAAAAAAAAATCAATAAATAAAAAAGTTATGAATTTTTAAAAATAGGACCCTTATTTTTGCCCACCCTGTATATATATATATATATATATACACATATATATATATATATATATATATATATATATATATATATATATATATATAGGGGTTTGCAGTGCCGACTGTCAGCTCGACGGTTGAGTTTCAATCCCGGCTTGAGGCACTAACTGGTCTAGCCGCACTGATGAGCTGTGATACAGCGAAACAGTCTGTATGTGGATGACTATATATATATATATATATATATATATATATATATCGAGAGAGAGAGAGAGAGAGAGAGAGATAGAAGAAAAAAAGAGTGATAAATATGCGACGATTGTCCAAATTTATTTCAAATTTCAATTGTTCAATGCAAGGTGTATTCAGTAATAAACTAGTGTTTATTATTCTTTCCTTAAGCCAAGGCTTTTCAAAGATCGAAATCTTATCATCAGAGGAGAAATACAGATGGATAAGTTGGCTTTCGAAAAAACCAAAGTTCAAATATTTGAAAAATATGAAAATTATTATTAAAGGAATTTTTGTTAAAAAAAAACGCAGTGAATGAAAAGAAAAAATCCGTGAAAAATATATGCAGATTGTCCGGGTGGTAAATTTCCGTTGAAAAGAAGTCAGATGAATTGTAGAATGTGAAGAATATATATATATATATATACTAGATAAACTATCTTGGCCGTGAGGGTCTAGTCTAATTAATTAATAAGTAAATGCGAATTCACTTACAATTGCAGACATAGATTTAGTCTATCTTTTAATTTATGATTACAAGAATATACGTATGCTGAGTAACACACAGTATGAACGTGTGTGTGTATATGGGTTACGTATGTAAGTATGTACATGTCCGAGTATTGGGTCTTTAGTAAGATGCTATCAAATGCACTGGTCAGGACCCGTGGTCTACATTAAGGATGATAGAATCTCAAAGCCACTATTTTATGGTCAGCTACATCTTGGACAGCATCTTAAACACAAGCAGCAATAGAGGTACACGGACAGCATTAGGAACGACCTCAAACTCATGGGGCTTGATATTGGCAATTGGACAGAGATAGCTTTAAAGTAGGGATGAGTGGGGAGGACATATGAGGGCCAGTCCTAAAAAGCATCGTGTGGATCATGATCAACTCGAGCGTCATCTCCGGAAGTTGTAAACATGCACCGGATGGATAGGGATGTAATCATGCACTTGTGGTTGCATGTTTAGTGGGTTGCATGTTTGCAATGCATCCTAATAGCAAACTTGTTGCGAATGAAAAATATTTTGCTAAGAATGAAAAATATTTTGCTAAGAAAAAAAGAGGCCACACAAGAAAATGAGAAATATCTCTGATTTTGGGTTTGGCCACCCAGAATTCGATTTGTCCACTTGAGAAAATGATGTTCCTTCAGATACAAGGTTCCCTGCTGTGGTTATGAGCCACTTGGGTTTTGTCAAAAATAATGGCCGGGACCCCCTAGGCATTAGGTTTCTTATGTCCATACATTGGCAGCAGATTAGCCCTTTCAAGTGGATAGCTGGTTCGTCTTTCTGGTGTGTTACCCAGAGTATCTCTATATATTCCAGCAGATAAGGGTCAGGATGAGTTGGCCCTCTGGTCGTATCGGTCAGTTTATTTTTCTGACTGCCATACAGTGAGTTAGGGGTTGTGTGCCTCTCGGAGAGAGATGAGCCCTTGGGCTCTAAGCTATTGGACTTGTGTTTTGATTTGGCTGGACTAAGAATTCTCATCTGCAAGTTTGTTGCTCGGTAGAAGAAAACGAATATCAAAGTAATCTCCAAAGAAAATAAACCTTTGTTATTTGTTTTAAACTGGAGTCGTGATTCTTCCGTTGCAACATTGACTGAGACCACACGGTTGATACTGCGACTGGTGTTGAAATCGACTTTGGACCAACACAACGAGTAGACGATCATGGCCTGACCAGTGAATGTACACAGCCGCACGTTCATTTATGAACATCAAAAGCAAGAAGTGTGAATTTTGTCAACGGGTTCTTCTCTCAAAGGTTGCTTACATGAATCATCTGAAAAAGCATTAAATAACAACATTCCAAAATATTTCCAGAAGGGAGACAACTTATGCGATGTGTATTTCCAAAAGGGAGACAACTTATGCGATGTGTATTTCCAAAAGGGAGACAATCTGCGTGATGTCTATTTTTCCAAAAGGGAGACAATCTGCGTGATGTCTATTTTTCCAAAAGGGAGACAATCTGCGTGATGTCTATTTTTCCAAAAGGGAGACAATCTGCGTGATGTCTATTTTTCCAAAAGGGAGACAATCTGTGTGATGTCTATTTTTTCAATAGGGAGACAATCTGCACGATTTGTATTTCCAAAAGGGAGACAACTAGTGTGATGTCTATTTTTCCAAAAGGGAGACAATCTGCACGATGTCTATTTTTCCAATAGGGAGACAATCTGCACGATTTGTATTTCCAAATGGGAGACAACTAGTGTGATGTCTATTTCCAAAAGGGAGACAACCTATGTGATGTGTAACAAGGTCTGTACAACAAGCCCTGCACTTAAGAAGCACATGGTTTTACACAGGAAACAGATCTCAAAAGACGACCACATAAATGCTGTGGAAAGTATGATGTCTGTCTGCCATCTTTGCTACAGACAATGCAGATCTTGAGCTGGTCTAAAAAGCCACGTACAAAGTCATGGATGAGGAAGAGACACGAATGCAGAAGCGTAATGAGATCACAATCATGCGTGAATATGCAACGCATCATCATGCCTAACACACAGATGATAAAGGAGAGAAGGCTTGAGGCTTTCATCTCACACCTAACCCTAATTTAATTTTGATTTATTACAGGTGGAGAGCAAAGTGCCTTCTGGCTGCCCAAGAGCTGAGAGAAGAGCTGTTGGGGGGGGGGGGGGGCAGAAAAGAAGAAGAAGACATGGGTGAAAGCTGAATGAAAAGGAGAGAGGTTGATTGGCTTAATCAGTGTGTTTGATTCTTGGTATGTGTGCGCACAAGGAATGAATAAATAAAACAATGGAATGATAGCATTAGGAAAAGGAGACATGGCCAAGAGGTAAAAGAGCGTAATCATCAAGATGAATGAACTAATTGCTTGATGAGATCCGGGATAGAAAATCGAATTTGTGTAGTCAGTTTCAAATATTTTTTCATTTTTTTTCTTAAAACATGCACACCTAATTAAATATATAAAGAGAAGTCAGTCTTTTTCTCGATTTTTGTCATCGATAGCTTCCTGCCTACAAAATCAGCATTTTGTCATTTCTCTCGGTGGATTATTGCACCATGCTGTTAAGGGTAAAATGTAATTCAATTTAATTCCTCCAAGAAAATACATTTACCGGGTCGGAATTATTTCCATAGGAACGTCATCTTAAAAAAAAAAAAAGACGTAACTATATATCAGTGAGTTATTTCCCCTGGTTTTGAACAAGAAATAATATTTTGTAAAACAACGGAATTATTTTGAAAGACAAAACAAACTCTAAAAAATCGCTAGTAAAAACACTACCAAACAATGGCGGATAGGAACAGCTAGTTATAACAAGAAAAACAAACTCAAAATCGGAACAGAACCGAATCAAGACAACAGACTGCGGTGAACATAAATTGATAGATATTTTAAAAGTTTATTTGTTTATTGGTAGTTTATGGAACAAATTAATCAGAAAACAAGTAGATACTCTGATGCACTGGCTTCACTGAGGATTTTGAGTTTTAAATCATCAGACTCGCTCCACCAGCAACCTAAGCATTTTCCAAAAGAAAAATGCCCTCCATTTAAATGTGATGTTGGGCTATACACCACGTAAACATTGCAAAAAAAAAAAATAAATAAATGGATTTTTCAGAAGAAAGAACAAACTATATGCAACATGGACGCTCAGTACCAGCTAATGTAAATCATTTCAACAATCTTACTTCCTGTATTTAGGAACTTCCGTCAGGATAAACCTGGTTTGATTGGAGCCATCTTCTCCAAACATAACGCTTGATCTGCCCTTCTGTAGTAAGTTTTTATTCCTTCACAGTATAAGATTTGAGAAAGTTGTATTAACAAAACATTCTTATTTATTTTTATTTTTTTACACACGTTTCCCCATTTGAAAATTTTTCTGCCTGCAGTCTCCACCCTATATAATGCTAAACTTTATTTGTGGGTGTGATCGGTTTTGTTGTTTTGTTTTATGGTATATCAACCATTTTTTTAAGGTCATCACATGAATCCAATCATAGACACACATCCGTTTCTCCAAACCACCATCTTTGTTTTCCAAGACAATAACCAACGACCACACTTAAAAAATTATCCCAAAGGAACATAACTCTTATATCATAATATAAAGGGAGATAACTTAACATATGATTCTAGCAAGAATTGGGGAAACCAATGCCAACAAAAGAATCTAACGGGGCAAAAAATTTGTATCATGTTGATTCATACAAATATACTTTTGTTAAAGCTTTATATATCTTTAAAACAATGTTCGCCCCCTTGCATTGTTGTCAGGGCTGTGCGGTAGACTACATGGACGGCGGCACCGGGGTCAGGGGGGTGCTCCAGCTCTCTCACTTTTTAACTTGGCCCCCCCCCACTTTACGGGCATCAATAATTAAGTTTATATGCATGTGTTTAACTGGGTCCCCCCACTTTTTAGGAGAAGCCCCCCCGCCCCCTCTTTTATAACTGTCCCGCCGGCCCTGGACTAAACATTCGTTTTCTGGAAATTTAAAACGTGAGACTCTAGCTCAGACTATTTATTGGCCTTCTGTTCTGACACTTTTCTGTCCTCTTCATCTTTTCTGTCCTCGATCAGTGAAGGAGATATCCTTCTGGACAGAGACAACTTTTATTTTTGTTCGAATTCAGAGTGTCCCTTTCAGGGGAGCTGGATTTTCCCCACATTCAAACTCGACCGTGTGTCTAACTCTGCCCTCGTGGGGAAGCAAGCCAATAGGGACTCTATAAGCCTGTTAGTTACTAACTGTGGTTAACATAATAGTAACAGACACTTGCATTTTATTTTTATAGATTATCACATTCAAAAGTATCATGAAAAGCCGATTCATATGACATCACTCTGACGTCATTTGAAAGATGACATTTCATAAATTGGTTATTTTAAAATACCACTACCCACAAGAAAATGTAATATTGTTCATTTGACAGTATATGAAGAATATAAAATTAAAAAAATAATTAAAGAATAAATAAAAAAGGTATCATCCTGTCAAGAAAATATAAAAAGAAAAACAAACAAACTTAATATTAAATATTTTTCATAACTCAATCATAGAAATTATAGTGGATATTCTAAAAACAAAAAAAAAACAAAAACAAATAATAAAAGCATCTAATCTAATACGTTCCACACTATTTACCAAGCTCCAGCCCCTGTCGCATCACCACAATGTTGTATCCCTGTGCTTTTTTTCTACAAGTACTTCAACAGAATGGGCTACGAAAAACTTGCTGCACTGGTGCCTCCTCGACATAAATATCCCTGATTGACTCGTCAGTCAGAAAAATCAAACCCCTTCACTATAGAGGTACCCATATACATACACATATATACACATATATATACTTACATACATATACAGATATATATATACATACACATACATACATATATATATACTTACATACATATACAGATATATATATACATACACATACATACATACAAATATATACACATATATATACTTACATACATATACATATATATATACATACACATACATATATATATACATACACATACATACATACACATATATATACATATATACACACATATATATATACATATATACACACATATATATATACATGTAAACATACATATTTACATATATATACATATAAACATACATATTTACATATATATACATATAAACATATACACATATATACATATAAACATACATATTTACATATATATACATATAAACATATATACACATATATACATATAAACATATACACATATATATACATATATACACATATATACATATATACACATGTATATACATATATACACATATATACATATATACACATATATACATATATACACATGTATATACATATATATACATATATATACACATGTATATACATATATATACATATATATACACATGTATATACATATATATATATATATACATATATACACATATACACATGTATATACATATATATACACATGTATATACATATATATATATATACATATATACATATATACACATATATATATATATACATATATACACATATATACATATATACACATATACACATATATACATATATACACATATACACATATATATATACATACATATATACATATATACATACATATATACATATATATATACATATATACATATATACATACATATATACATATATATATACATATATACATATATACACATATATACATATATACATATATACACATATATACATATATACATATATACATATATACACATATATACATATATATACACATATACATGTTCTACTCTTATAGCTTCTTTCCTCGAACTGTTAGCCTTTGGAATTCCCTTCCTGCTCCCTGTTTCACTAACTGTACCAACATGCAGAAGTTTAAATGTAATGCAAACAAGCATCTCGCAGCACAACTCCCCACTTAAGATGCTCCTGTAGGTATGAACCCCTTAATTCACAGTGTCCCCTTACGTCTCGGTGGTAATTGCCTTGTTTGGGATGAATCAAAGTAAAAAAAATAATAAATAAATAAAACGTATAATCTGAATTATTTGATGTCAAATTCTAACAAATAAAAAAGAAAGAAAGAAAAGTTTTCAACATGAAAACAAACGCTTCTATTTATCTTCCTCCCACAAGGTAAGATGCGACACAAGGTCGGGAAAGTGGGAAAGAACCAGCGCCGGAGAATTTGAGCACTCTGGCCATTTAAAAATTGCCTGGGCAGCCCCGTCGGCATTCCCCGGTAGAGGCGCCTCAGGCGATTAGCAATAAACTAACCCCTTCTCAAAAGGTGAGAAGGCAAAGCCTGGGATGGTGCACCTCCTAGAACTGCACAGGACGGACAACCGATAGACCGGCGTAAATCCAGACTCGAAGGGCCGGACAATACAGGTTTATTGGGCGGGGTAAAAACCCCTCGTTGAATCATGAAAACAAACGCTATGTTATAGGATGTCACCCATGGAATCGTTAATAAAATCCACAATCCTTTCTGCAATCCAACCATATTCCGTACAAATAAACTTCAATTGATGCCTGACTTGTCCACCAAGTTCCAGTCATGAATCTCCAACAGTCTTTGTTTTATTACCGTTCAATGCTAAATGCAGACACTTTGGTGATTGTCTCATGAGTAAGAGGTGTGATTACACTCACCGAACTATAACTTCAGATACAAATCTGGGAGGGTTATCTCAAAGATAAAAGATCTATTAAAACAAACCGTAGAACTGAAGAGTGTCCTAACAGCGAAAATCGGGGCAGTGCCAAGAGATGAATGTGTCAGAGATATTAACAATTTTGCATGTCGTCTGCTTATCAAGGAATGACGGTAAAACAAAGACTGTTGGACATCAATGACTGAAACTTGGTGGACAAGTAACGCACACACTGAGGTTTATTTGTACCAAATCTGGTTGGATTGCAGAAAGGATTGTGAATGTTATTGATGATTCCACCATGGGTGGCATTTTTGGGTTGGTGGGTGGTGGTAGTGGGGGGGGGGCATTCTGTATTAGAAAACCGTGGTTAATTGCGATTCTGATTTTTAGAGTTGCTCAATATTTGTTTTTTTATTATATGAAAAGGTTTTATTGAAAGCCACTTGCATGAGAAATTGATTATTTGACCCTATTTTGCACCTTTCATGACCTTCAGGCAGAGGGGGGGGTGGAGTTAAAAAAAAAAAACACAAAAAAAAAAATCAGGAGTTATTTAAAAAAAAAATCTGACCGATTCGGACTTAAAAATTTTTTTTTGCCAACAGCAGACTCCCCACAATTACCTTCAGGGTTAAACTAAGTCAATTTAGCATAGCCTATGCCACTCCCTATGTCATATAGTCTACTTGCATGTACATTTGGTTAAAATCCATTCACTAACAATTATTCCTATTTAATTGCTGCTCTATGAGGTCGGTTTTTAATGTGGGGGGGGGGGGATATCCAGCTCCCTCCATTCTGGAGGGGATAAACCAACCGAGGACAGTACAGATACTGCTGCACTTTGACCCCAAAAGTGTATGATCAAACAAATGGACATTCATTTTTGTTGTATACAAAAAGATAAAAAAAATAAAATAAAAAAAAAAAACAAACAATAAAATTGATAAATTACCTCTAAGACATGACAGGTAAATGGGGTTTTAAGGGCAGTAAAGGTCAAAGCTGTGAACCAAATAGTGAAAATGTGACAAATGATAGAACCGGCCTCAGCCTCGTTAAAAATATAATTGATTGGTCGGTTGTTTAGTTGTTTTACGGCATATCAACCTTTTTCGAGGAGGATTTAATGCCGAATCTGGTCATTTTGGAAAAAGTTTTTATGCTTCAAGTTCTTTATGTCTCCAAATATTTATTCATGGTGTTTGGTTTGGTTGTTTTGTAGAGGAACATGATTGAGTTGTGTAAAGGGACCCCCCCCCCCAAACAAAAAACAAAACAATAACATCAATGTTTGGTGCATTTTAGGTCAGGAAGCCGGTATTTTCAGACAGACTGATTTGGTAGCACCAGGTATGATAGATTAAAAAATGCTTGTGCCTTTTGATTGAGAGTATTGATTTACTCCTCTCCAGGAGTTAGGCACAAGGCCAGTTTTTATCTTACTCCCACAAGTAAGATGTGACCCAAGGTCGGAAAGTGGGATTGAGGGGTTTAAAAATTGCCTGGCCAGCCCCGTCGGCATTCCCCGGTAGGGGCGCCTCAGACAGTAAGCAATAAACTTACTCCTCCCCAAAAGAGGGGAGGCGAAGCCTGGGAAGGGTGGACCTCCTAGAAATGCACAGGACAGACCCATAGACAGGCGTAAATCAAGCCCCGAAGGCCAAGACAACACAGGTCTATGGGGTGCAGTATCCATCGGAACAGATACTACACTTTGATCTTAGCCAAAAGGCCAGTTACGATATATGTCACATAAGTAGGTAGGTACTTACGTAGGTAAGGACAGTGGTACTAATATATACTACTGTACTTAAGGACATTCCACAGAGTTAAGACATAAAAAGTAATATGTATTATTCAGACTATTGTTCTCATCTTGGATGTTATTCTCACGTTTCGGCCGATGTAACCTCCGACCTTCTTCAGGTGTTTCTTTTACCTATTTGATATTATGTTATGAATTTTTGAGATGAGGATTGATAATTTGTGTTATTTGGATTATTCAGACTACTGTTCTCATCTTGGATGTTATTCTCACAACGTTTCGGCCGATGTAACCTCTGACCTTCTTCAGGTCCGTCTTGTCGAACTCGTAAATCTATACAGAATTTGATTCGATCGTCACTGCAGCCGATACTAACTAAGAATAAAATTAAAATTGCTTAAGACTTCTACCCGTTCATGGGTGACAGAACGAGAACAAACTACCTCTGTGGATTAAATAAAGGTTTCAATTCATTGGTGAAACTGATACTCCACTCTAAATTCTAAAATAATTGTTCGTTTTTAAAAAAAAAAAAAAATGATT
>OY744550.1:57940554-57945554 GCA_963556195.1 Sepiola atlantica
AACCAACTTCCAGATTTCCAATCATATTGGATTATCAATCAGCAATCTATCAATCAATCTGTTCAACCTCAAAAAAGATCATAAACTTATCTAATAAATAAAGTAAAGTCAGTCTTTTTATCGTTTCTTTGTCATCGATAGCTTTCTTACTACAAAATCAATATTTGATTCTGGTTAGCCAGTTTTTCTGGTGGGTAGTTGCAGCATGAAATTCGATTTATTCCTTCCTGAAAATATTTTGTTGGAATCGGAATTATTTTTTTTTAATGGCTACCATTTTAAGAAATAGGTAGAGTGTAATTCTGTATTCGTCCATACAATTGATTGAAACCAAAAATATTTTGGAGAAAAACCCCAATAAAAAACTAAAACAACAAAACAAAACAACAAAAAAATGCAAAACAAATTGCAAATAAATACACTACCGGACAACGCCGGATCGGGACAGCTAGCGTAGATACAAAAATAGACAAGTAAGAAGACAAGTAAAAAGACAAGAAAATAATTTTTGAAATGCACAGGGGCACATTTTTGATGATGTTTTTAACCTGATAGGCAATCTAATCACAGATATTTGTGTTCCGAGATGATATGCAAGATCAATTTGCTCACTATCTCCGGTGGTGTTGAAAGAATTGTAGCTTTCCAAAAACAAATGAGGCCAGCACAAACTCGGAAACACTTGGTCGTAAACAAATAATTGGAACAGTTGACCAATCTGTGTTGCCGGCTATGCAGAGGAGTCATTTCGCTAGCTAGCCAATAATTGCATTATTAATTTGCTTGTTTGTAAGTCCTCTTTTGCGTATGATATGCTGATGTACTGGCGATTCTCTCTCGTGACCTCCTGCTCGCGCTTCCAGGGATCCTGTTTTATTCCTCACGTGTGTTGTTCCAGTCCGTTTCTGACGATCTAAAGGTCCCTGGTTTGTTTCTGGTTTTGTGTAATACAACCACTGAAACGACCAGCTTTTATGTTCGGTTGATGTCACCGCCAACAAATGTCTTTGAGATTTTGTCATCAATCTGATCATCTAGCACAAGGGTTCCCAATCTGTTGCTCTGTTAAGTACCCCCTTCTCGAACCCATAATAATAATGTGACAATGAACATAATGGTAATTTATTGACTAACTCATTATACTACAATAATTCTGCAAAGGATATATATATATATATATATATATATATATATCTCATATCTTCGAACACATTTCTCCATTACATATGTTTGAATGCTTGTTTGAATCACTAACGTTTCTTTGGTCATTTAATTTTTTATTATTAATATAATATATTTACTTTTTTTCTTTTTGAATTATTACTTATATATTGATATATGCTTTTTGTAAACCAATAATAAAAGAAACTTTATGAAGGCACAGGCACTGAATTTCATAATCCGCAACTATTACTATTTAAAATACCTCTTTCATCAGCCATCTAAGTACTCCTAGAAATCTTGTGAACCTCTGGGGGTTCGCGAACCCCAGGTTGAGAACTTCTGATTTAGCATATCATACTTTTGTTTGGTTCAACTCTTCACATGTTTGCCTCAGGGGAATTTTTTTTTTAATACAGTAATTTCTAAATAAAGAATTAATAAAAACAGGTTAATTTGAGTAAATTGATACTAAATTCTTTTTAGATATACTAATGAGCCACCACGTATAGAGGTCAAAAGCCACTCGAAGATAAGGATTAATGAGATGGATAGATTATCAGTTGAATGATGAAGAATATTATGAGAGGATTCCAAATAATTAATGGAATGAATAAAATTTGATTACTAATGAGGACGGTTTGTGACAATATTTATTGACAGTGGATTTTAAGATGACTATGTTGTAGCCCGCAGGGAAACAATCTTGTGGTAACATGTTCCACAAGTGAGAAGTTCTTGTAAATGATGAATGAAACAACAAAGCTTGATTAGTTATGGGAATGATTTATGGCAAGTATTTATTAAAGTAAACTCGTATGAATCAACACGGCACAACTTTGTTGACCGGTTTGATTCTGTTGGCATTCTTGCAGAAGCGACCACGTGAAGGTTGCCAACATCCCTAAGTGAAAGTGGTATCATGGAATTGACTGGATTCGAACTTGGCACACCGTGCCCCCTGGTCGTCAGTCCGTGTCGTTATATACTTAACCACCGTCACCTCCCAAGTATTTGTTGACACACACACAATAATTCTATATTAATAAGTAGTTATATTACATATATAGACAGGATTACATTTAACCCTGTTAGCGCGGTTGTCTCAAAATTGCGACAAGTCGGTGTTTCCCGGCGACATGAAAATCTTTAAAGAAATGTGTAAACTTTGTTATGTACTTACGTGGTAGCTGAATAAAAGATTGTACACAAAAAATTACGCAAATTCCTCAATAATTTATTAAATTATAAGAAAAAAAAAAACCTATCTTAAGTATCTACAGACATTTTTACTTACTAATTAGGCATGGGAGATAACTCAAATTCTACTTAGTATATAATAACATTTAACCCTCTTAGCACGTCTGTCACAAAATTGCGACAAGTCTACCCCCTCTAACAGCAGACGATGCTACATGCAAAACTGGTTTTATTTGCAATATAAGACACAACAGCACAAATATACACAATAAATTCAGCAATTGACTAATATGTGCATGAGAAAATGACAATTTTCTATGAACGGATTGTCGACCTCATTATGAATCCAAGATGGCCGCCATCACAATATGCAAATTAGTCAAATTTTACAATTTATTGTGACAGTCCTACTTATATGCTACGAATGTCATATACAGGGTGGGCAAAAATAAGGGTCCTATTTTTAAAAATTCATAATTTTTTTATTTATTGATTAAAAAAAATTTTTTTTTTAGAATAAGTAAAGGACCCCTTCCGAAGCAAGCATGAGCCGTATTAGCCCTAAGGAACGTACCCTCATTTAGAAAACATTATTTTTGCTTAAAAAACTCAAAACAGTGTAAAAAACAATACTTTAGTTTTTGTAAGTTTTAAGAAGTGTTTTTCGGCTAAAATTTGTTTTGTTTATTTCAAAAAATCTCGGAAGGGTCAGTCTACACACACATAAAGTTTGGTGAGTTTAACTTTTATTTTGTGGAAGTTATTCAAATTCAAGTTATTCAAATTTAAAGATAGGACCCTTATTTTGGCCCACCCTGTACATTGTTTGGAATACAATTAAAGGTTAAGCTTTTACAGAGTCATTTTAAAAATAGGTGTAAAAAATTATTTTTCTACAAAAACAAAACAACAAAAAAGACAGTGCTCAGAGAGTTAAGGCTCCAAAAATTCATACGAGTATTGTCGACGTGGACATATGACCTAACAGTTAAACGGGTTGATTAACAATCAGTTCTACGTGGAGGTTTATGGTTCAATCCTTGCTACAGGCGATACTAACTGAGAAAAACAAAAAAATCAACACTTCTATCATTGGCAGATGAAATGAAAACAATCTTACTGTGGTGGATCAAATAAAAGGGTCGTTTTGAAATTCCGTACGAGTTCGAGAAAGATTTGTAGTGACGTACAGAAAACGGGATTTTAACTGTGCAACAACCAAATAAAAAGCGTGTAAAGTATGAGTGGAGAACAGGAGACTTATGGTACGGCCATGATGAAAGAATTGATGAGAGCTAGTAGATGTAGAACAGTTGAGGTAGCAGGGTCGGTTTGTAGGGGAAAAGCCAAGGAAAACATGGGAGGAAGTGATAAAAATGGACTTGAGAGAAAGAGTGATAAATAAAGACTTGGACAGAGATAGGTTAGTTTGGAAGTCAATTTTTTTCTTTTAATGGAAATCGCTCCAGACAAGGCATGAAGCCACTTGATGTAAGGAGCTAACAAGAACAAATATAATTATCGCAAAGACAGGAGATGCCTATTGACCTTAGTCTTGAAAAAAACATGGTTATAGATAGGAGGAAAACAGTCAGCAGAAAGAGAGTTCCACAAGCCTGCGGTTCTTGGAAACAAGCTACTGGAATAGGAAGCTGTATTACAATGAGGTATCAAAACAGTGAATTGATGGAGATCACTAGATCAATGAGTCAAACAAGCCGGAACAAAAGAAGAGTGTGTGTGGGGGGAGGGGGGAAATAGATCACATAATTCTGAAGAACACACGCCATAATAGTATCTATAGAAAAGACTGAGACTAGCAACATCACGTCTGTGAGAGAGAGAGAGAGTGTAGAGAAGAAGAAAAGGTAGGGGCAATCAAATTACAGGGTAGGGCTAATCAAATTTCTTAAAGTCAGTGTGTAAAACACATTAAACCGATGATGATGATGATGATGATGATGATGATGATGATGATGATGATGATGAAATAGTTTGTGTATGTGTAACACCAAGCAAAAAAAAAAAATATATATAAATATAAAATATTTATATTTTAAATCAATCAAAAGCATGACCATTTAACTATGAAATTGTATTTTCATGCTCTGATGTAAATTTAACCCGACCATAAAAGGGGTGAAAACACCCAGATGGGAATTTGATAACCTGACACTCCCAGTTTCACCTACTCACTCACCACCAATGGCGTCACCTGAAAAAAATTTCCATCATCACCCTACCAATTCACCAGCACGGATTAACAAAAAAAAATTATCAATTTTTCGACATCTTCCTCCTTTTAATCACTCCTTAAAATGAACTCTCTGTTGCCAATCACTAGATTCTTACTTTCTCTCTCTTCAGACATTTGAACAGAAAGTCACTCATTTGAATTCATTTGCTTTTGGCAAGTTTGTAAAGCCTGACAAAATTTGAGAATTCAGTCGTTCAGCACTCTATTTATTCTCTACACCAGGGTTCGGAAACCTTTTGAAGATAAAACGCCCAATTGGCTATGCAGTGTCTTTGTGAAGGGTCATAGTATTGAATATATTTTCTCGGACTCAAACAGCTCTGTCCCAAAAAAACAAAAAAAAACTGTCTTTCTTTAAAAGTTTTTAAAAAAAAGAAAGAAA
>OY744550.1:57955554-57998054 GCA_963556195.1 Sepiola atlantica
GCTTAATTTTTTTTTTTTTTGCATACTTTTATTTATATTTTCTCTTTCAGAATAAGTAAAAAAAATAAGGTTGATTGTTCTTGTATTGATTTTTTAAAAAAGAAATCTGGCCAATGAGGGTTGAGGATATATATTGCATGGAAAGAAACAATATGAGAATGATACAATGGTCATGTAATGTGAGTATTAAAAATAAGCATGGATCTGATGACCCCAGAGAAAGATTAACTTTGAACAAGATAGGGACATGTGTGGAAAACAGGAGACTTCGTTGGTTTGGTCACACTGAAAGGATAGATGAGAGTGTCTCGATTAGTAGATGTAGTTTGATTGTTTTGTTTTATGGCATATCAACCCTTTTAGGGTTATTTATTACCGAATCAGAAGGTCATTTTTGGTAAAAGTTTTAATGCTTCAAGTTCTTTATATCTTCAAATATTTATTCATGGTGTTTGGTTTGGCTGTTTTGTAGAGGAAAAATGTTTTTGTTTTTGCAGAACATGATTGAGTTTTGCAAAGGGAAAGGAAAAACAAAACAAAACAAAACAATAACATCAATGTTTGGTGCATTTTAAGTGAGGAAGCCGGTATCTTCAGACAGCCTGATCTGGTAGCAGCAGGGGTAGATGCAGAACAGTTGCGGTAGCAGGATTGGTTGGCAGGGTAGACCAAGAAAATATTGGAGGAAGTGATAAGGAGTGATGTGAGAGACAGAGGGATAAATAAAGACCTGGTCTGAGATAGATTAGTTTGGAAGTCAATTTCTAAAAGCTGTCCAACACATGCCAGCATGTAAAGCAGACGTTTAATTAAGTATAACAATAATGGTGACTTTTGGTGGAACAGGAGATTTCTGATCTAGAGGGCCGTTAAATTTGATTTCATTTTTTTTAATGATTTTCTTTCTTGAAAAGATCTGCTCAGGTCTTTTTGTTATTCAGAAATTTGACTCATTAACATGTTAGGAGTTGTTCAAATAAATTGTTTAAATTGTCGCACCCCTGGCATTTGTAGCTTGGGTTGTTTGGTATGGAGGCTTTCGTTACGTTTGTTATTTGTTGGCTTAAGATTCCTTACTGTGTTTTGGGCATGTGGAAACGTTATGTTTTGCATGTTTTCTTTTTCTTGATGGTTTTTTTTTTACCGTTTTACATATTTCTCATACACTTGAATCCTTGGCGCTTAGCATATCTTAACCGTTTGTCAAATTCTTTTTCTGAGTGGTCTGTGTCACTCTCTCCACATTTCTGGCATATTGGTTCCTTCCGCTGGCAGTTGTAACATCACAGACAATTTGGGACGCACGTTTCAACGCTTAGCAATTGTGTAGCCTATCTTAAGTTGAGATGGAGGTTTTGGAGTTTGACTTTTTGGTTCAGATCAAAATGTTTTTAAGTAGGACGGCCCGCAGAGTAAATGTGGTATTGAAGTGATTGAGATGATTCTAGTTAAGAGTAGGATAGATATTTACATCACTTTAGACCAAGGATGACCAACAAGCCCATTTTTTTTCCACACACTTTTGATGGCCTTGTGCCTAATTTGTTTAAAATGTAATTTTAATTTATATTTTGTGCAAATAAATAATTCAAAGTGTAGTATCTGTTCTCATACTACACTTCATCTGTTCTGTCCTAGGTCAGTGAAGGAGAAATCCTTCTAGATGAAGTCGGTTTTTATTTTTGCCCCAACTCAGAGTACCAATTTTTGAAGAGCTGAATCTCTCCCCCACATTAAAAAAAAACAACCTTGTGGGTTATTCTGCTCTCGCGGGGAGGCAAATAACTAGGTACATATGTTTTTGTAATAATTGTTTTCTTTGTCTTTCTTGATGCTAATTTTCCTCACATCTCAAAAAAAACAACTTTTGAATTTTCTTTTATTTCTTCCAAGTTACAAAATGTTAACTGATAACTTTCTACAATCCTGCCACCTGGTGGTTTGAAATTTTTATCAAGGGAAGACAACTACAAACAGCTGAAAACTACTGAGAGAAGTTTTACCAATTATTAAACGTGAACCAATCTGCTCCTGAGAAGGAACGAGATGTAAAAAGGTAAAGCCTGGACACGCACGAGTGTCGTTGCCGACATCGCACACTGCTCATGGCTGTAGCGGCGGTGATTTGTTAAGAATCACCGTGTCTAGGGCACAGCATATGGAAGGCGGATCCCATCCCTCTCCTTCCGCTGCCTTGAACCTTCCCTGAGTTTTAGTCAGGTACCCATTTACTGCTGGGTGGACAGAGGGAGTTTTCAGACCCGAAAATTCACATGCCGTGAGTGGGATCGAACCCGGGTCGTCCAGCCCAAAGACAAGTGCTATAACCACTCGTCCACAGGCTCTCCCCGAACGAGATGTATAAAGCCTTTAAACCTTTTTTTTTTCCTCCATTTCCTCCATTCTATGCTTTAGACATTTTCTCTCAACTTATCTCTCCGTTACATCAGTATATTATTTACCTCCTCTCCAGGGGAGGGTAGACACAAGGTAATATGTGGGTTTGAAAAGCCAGCACACTAGGATTAGCGCGTTCTGGCCGACAAAAAAATGCCCGAGCAGCCCCGTCAGCATTCCCCGGTAGGATGCCTCTCAGGCAATGAACTAAAACTTTCTCAAAGCGCGAGAAGGTAAAGCCTGGGAGGGTGGACCTCCTGAGACTGAACAGAACCATACCATAGACCGACAGAGCAGAGTCAGAAGAAAACAACAATGCCCCCCCCCCCACTCTGTTGGACTGATCGTCGAGGACGTATCCCTTACGATACGAACACATCTACGCAGGCTTACATCAGCATCACTTTTTATCATTGTAATTTTGTTGTTTACTAATTTCTTAAATACTTTATATACATTCATGGACACAAGTAAATAGGTAGTTGTATGGTAAATTAAAACTAACGGCATTCGCCCCCCCCCCGGGGGTGGGGTGGGGGTGGGGTGTCTGAGCCGGCTCCAAATGAGTTCACCGTTTTTAACAATGTTTGCATAACCATATATATACATATATAAATATATGTATATATACATATATATATATATATAAGCTCTACTTCGAAATAAATGCCAACTGAAACATGTATGCACATATGTAGCCAATAATGTTTGTATAAATAAAAGTATTTATACCATATATATATATATATATATATATATATGGTATATAAATTGACTTTTCTATATACTTAATAATTTCTTCATATATGCAAAAGCCAAGAGAAAATAAAACAGATGTTTTTCAGTCCCAAAATAATTTTTTTTAAATATATCAAACGAGATTGTTAGTGATGCATTGTCTTCACTGCTGGTTTTAGATATTTTCGCATCATATTGGCTCAAACAGATACGCTGACATTAGACATGCCAGATTTGGGTAGGCTCTTAGAACGCAAAATACTACACACTTTGACATGAAATTTTTTTTTTTAATACCAAAAAAGTTGACTGCCATTTATATTCACTTGAGCTCTCAAGCTTCAACCAATCAGAATACTTCATATACCCCCCCCCCCTTCCCTATATAATGGGATTTCTAGTTATTTCACGTCGTTAACCAGAGTTAGCTTTCCCTGAAATTCTATTTTGGTAAGTTGATGGATTTATTTAAAAAAAAAAAAAAAAAAATTTTTTATGGAAATCGCTCCAGACAAGGTATGAAGCCACTTGATGTAAGGAGCAAAAAAAAAAAAAAAAAAATTTTTATGGAAATCGCTCCAGACAAGGTATGAAGCCACTTGATGTAAGGAGCAAAAAAAAAAAAAAAAAAATTTTTATGGAAATCGCTCCAGACAAGGTATGAAGCCACTTGATGTAAGGAGCAAACAAAAAAAAAAAAAAAAAAAAAAAAATACCACTCCAAGGTCAAAATCTAGCGAACGATAGATTCCAACACAGAAAACAGCAATTCCTCCCCCTTTGTCAGAAACATCGCTCACGGAATGTGAGGACTAAAGGACAAAATAAGAGAAGCAAGAGTTACGAGGATGCAGAAAGTTAACATAAAGTCCACTTTCTACTTTCCTTACTTGTTAGCTTAAACGTTTAAGAGGTTAATTGAACAGCAAATAAGAAGTCAGATAAGCATAGATAGAATGCAGTTTGGTTTTATGCCCCGACAAAGTACAACTGCTGCTATATTTATCCTGAGATACATGCAAGAGAAGTACCTTGGTAAGAAGAAGAACCTGTATTTTGCCTTTGTGGATCTGGAAAATCTTTTGAGCGAGTTCCAAGTGAGGTTGTCTTGATAGGCTTTGCATAAGCTAGGGGCAAACGAGTGGTTAATGAAGGTTGTTCAAGCAATGTACAGAAATCCTCGAAGTCGTGTTAGAATTAACAGCACAATTAGTGACAGCTTTAATGTATTAAGAGTACATTGGGCTTCTGTTCTAAGTCCATTGCTTTTCATTTGTGTTTTAGAAGCATTGTTCGGGGAGTTTTACACAGGTTATCCGGAAGAGATGTTGTATGCGGATGATTTAGTACAATGGAAGAAGACCTACTCGTTTAGTTAAAGACTTTGAAGGAATGCTATGGAAAGTAAAGGTTTGAGAGTGACAGTTACAAAGACCAAAGTGATGATCATTGGTTGTAGTGTTGGAAAGCTCCCCGAAAAGAGGAAAGTTCCCCAAAAGAGGAAAGCTCCCCAAAAAGAGGAAAGTTACCCAAAAGAGGAAAGCTCCCCAAAAGAGGAAAGTTCCCCAAAAGAGAAAAGCTCCCCAAAAGAGGAAAGTTCCTCCGCTCATTTTTATACTGAGACAAATACAAGAGAAGTACCTTGGTAAGAAGAAGAACCTGTATTTTGCTTTTGTGGATCTAGAGAAAGCTTATGATAGAATTCCAAGAGATGGGTTGCCCGGAAAAGATGCTGTATGCTGATGATTTAGTACTTATCTGTGAAACAATGGAAGACCTACTTGTTTAGTTAAAGACTTTGAAGGAATGCTATGGAAAGTAAAGGCCCGAGAGTGACAGTTACAAAGACCAAAGTGATGATCATTGGTTGTAGTGTTGGAAAGCTCCCCAAAAGAGGAAAGTTCCCCCGCTCAGTTTGTGGAAAGGGAGTTGGGTGAAACTCAATTTGTTTTTGTGGTATTTGTAAGCATTGGATACACAAGACGTACAGTGGAATTACGGGTAGGTTGAGAGAAGAGAACAGCCGGTTTATATGCAAGAAGTGTAAAACAATGGAGATGGACGAGAACTCAGCTGTATCTCGATGGCGAAGCCATTGAGGTTGTCAGGAAGTTTTTTTTACCTTGGTGACACCAGGGTGGAGCAGGTGCTAGTGTGATTGCAAGAGTTAGGAGTGGATGGAACTTCTGCAATAATTAACCAGCAGACCGTTACCGCTGACAACCAAGGGGATAGTGTGATGTATGGAAGTGAAACCTGGACAGGGAGGGTTGAGGACATGTGTTGCATGAAGAGAAATGATACAATAATATGATGAATGTGTAATGTGAGTCTTATAGACAGACTTAGATCTGATGACCTCAGAGGAAAATTAAATGTGGAGAGTATAGGGAGATGTGTACAGAACAGGAGACTTTGATGGTCTGGTCACGTTGAAAGAATAGATGAGAGTTCTTGTCTTATTAAATGTAGAACATTTAAAGTCGCAGGGTCAGTTTACAAGGGAAGGCCAGCAAAAACATGAGAGGAAGTGATAAGAATGGACTTGAGAGAAAGAGGGATAAATGACCTGGCCAGAGATAGGTTAGTTTGCAAGTCAATTTCTTAAAGCCGTCCAAGCATGTAAAACGGATGTTAAATTGAATATAAGGATGGTGATGACTAACTAATTACATGTTATAACTAAACTATTACTAATATTACAATCATAACCAAACTAAATATAGCATCCTATGTTTCCGAAATGCAGACAATTTTTCTTTTTTTTTTTTCTACATTGACATCGAGAGTAGTTAGACGAAGACAAAAAATATTGTCTGTTTGGAGAATACCAAATATGATCTGAGGTTAAGATCCGATTCTAACTCTGCCTGATGAGATCTCAGTTTATAATAACTGTTGATCGATAACATCGACATGCCAGTGTCGCAGATTTTGTACATGTCTGTGTAAATAAAAATTATCATATATATATATATATATGTTTTTGTTTCACTCTTAGATACTTAACCCCTCCCCCTTTTATTTTTTATTTTAATTTTATTTTATTTACTTATATATATATATATTTTTTTATCTGTCTATGAATTTTCCAACGAATGTTAAGTCTGCAATGTCTTGGATTTAGTTAGTTGCTCTGGGAATTTAAACTGCATTTTACCTTTTTTTTTTTTTTTTTTGTTAAAATGACTTAAAGCTTCTTTAGACTATATATTGGGTATTTAGATCTGTATGGCTAGGTTTCCTTCCTCTTATCTACTTACCTTTCTGGTACCAAAGGTACTCAGGCTTTATTATTTTTTTATTTATTTTATTTTATTTTTTTTTTTAATGCAATTTTGATTCCTATATAATTTTATTGCTAGCTACCATATTGCAGAATGGTTCTTGGGTTTAGTGTTTAGATAGTATTATTGTTATTTTTTTTATTTATATATATATATATTTTTATTTATTTATTTTTTATTTTTTTATTTTTTTTATTGTTAATTAATGTTATTTGATATGCAAATTAACATATCATACGGTAGTCTTAATATTAATATTATTATTATTTTATTATGTTTATTATTTATTTATGTATATATTAGTGAAATTTTAAACTGAATTATTTCGACACTTGATTATTGGGGAAATGGTAGTATAATCAGTACCATTGGAGAGCCATGAATATTAAAACTGTCCTGTTTTTAAATCTCTGAAACAGTTACATGGTAAATAGCTGATGATCCCCGTGTTAATATTAGACGCTTAGATAATTAAGCCCCCCTTTTTTTTACTTATATTTTTTCATTTATTAATTTTCCAACGAATGTTAAGTCTGCAATATTTTGGATTTAGTTAGTTTGTCTGGGAATTTAAACTGCATTTTATATTTTTTTATTTATTTTTTTATGCCTCAAAGCTTCTTTAGACTATATATATATATATATATATATATATATATATATATATATATATATAAACATGGTTATGTACAACCGGTAGCATAAATCATTTAAAGTTCACCTAATAAAATACAACTTTAGACCGGATACTATCAGATGTCCACAGGAGAAGCCGTCTTTATGGAGACACGCTTTGACCAACTCAGCCACGTGATAGCACTGGCCAAGATAAGCATGAACGAAAAGCAAAAGATTTCCTCTCTAAAAACATTCAATGATTTAGTGATTTGGACACGCGTTTCGTTTTCAACCGATTTTATTACAATAAAACATTGAAAGCTGCATTTTCTTTCGTCTGGTTTTCTCTGTTCTACGTGGTAGATTGACTCTCTAAGGTTATTCAGTGCCGAAATACAATACCTCTCTTACATGTGTACAATTAATTGAACACAAGTCATTATTATACCTATAACTGGGGTGGGTGGGGTCGGGTGGGGTGGATAGATTATGGGTTCACACATTCCCCAAAAGTAATGCTACTACTTTGTTGTCCGTAATACGTAAGTATGTTTAAAGGAAAAAGTACGTTTAATGGCTGGATCGAACCAATATGCTCAGAGTTATCTGTTCTTGAACCTTTGATTGACATTTCATTTTGTTTAAAGGAAAAAGATAAATTTAATTTCTAACACAATGTGTTGGTGATGTATAGGGATAAGTTAATAAGCAAATAACAAACTAGTTAGAACAGGAAAAAATTAACACAAAAACATGATTATATTGATTAGTGATAGAACGATTCCAATATTTTCTTAGATTCCGATACAATTACGGATTCTGTTCTAAATTGCTGATTCCGATACAATTACCGATCCCGATTCGTTTAAAACTTCTAAATATTTAGCTATAGAGTTGTTGTCTTTTAATTTTTTTTTTTTTTGGATTAACGTAAAAACCCATGTAATACAGGGTTGACCAAAATAAGGGTCCTATCTTTAAATTTGAATAACTTGAATTTGAATAACTTCCACAAAATAAAAGTTAAACTCACCAAACTTTATGTGTGTGTAGACTGACCCTTCCGAGATTTTTTGAAATAAACAAAACAAATTTTAGCCGAAAAACACTTCTTAAAACTTACAAAAACTAAAGTATTGTTTTTTACACTGTTTTGAGTTTTTTAAGCAAAAATAATGTTTTCTAAATGAGTGTACGTTCCTTAGAGCTAATACGGCTCATGCTTGCTTCGGAAGGGGTCCTTTACTTATTCTAAAAAAAAAAAAAACCAATAAATAAAAAAGTTATGAATTTTAAAAAATAGGACCCTTATTTTTGCCCACCCTATATGTGCATATATTTTCACAAATATAAAAAATACACTTGTGTGTGTTTGTGGATTTATAGATTTTTGTTTCACTAGTAGATTTAAAATCAATAAATATTTGTCATTTTATCAGTAGTACCAGCAAAGGAGAATTAAGTTAAAAAAAAAAAAAATAAATGAAATAAAAAAACAAACGATTAAGAGAATCGTTTTTGGCATCTGAAAAGAGGCACAAATTTTTCCGATTCAGAATCCAATACCCCATAAAGTTCTGATTCCGATTAATCGTCCCAATACTACTATTGATTCGCTATTTTTCAATCTTTCCTGGTTCCCATCTCATCAGCTCCTTCACTCCTGCCTTCACACAGTCACTACTTGAGCTTCAACCAATCACATTTCAACATCCCACCTGACCCTAACCTCCTAATCATACCCAGCGTTCACTACCAATCGAATGAGGGCCAATCACTGCAGAAGTCTCCACCGGAGTAATAATTAAATCTTTCTGCAATTGAAGCATAGTCTTTTTTTATTTTTAATCTCTCCATCGTGAGCGCCATACTCTGGTTCAATTGTGGACCTGACGAAATTGCTAGGTCGAGGCCTACGGGTTTGATTTGGGAAAGGAACTGAACTGTACCTAAACCCCTTTTGATGATATCGTTTATTGCGCCATGTAAAAAAAAAAAAGATAATACTTATCACCAGTTATCAATGCACAAAAGCCACTTGAGGATAAATGTTAATGAGATTGTCACATTGGGTGTAGAATACTATGAGAGGATTGGAAACAAATGTGTGAAAAAGGGCAGGATTCGACTACTTAAGGGGACGACTCAAAAAGTATTTGCTGACATTGGGTTTGAAGATGACTATGTTGTAGTCAGCAGGGAAGCACTCCTGTGATATTGTGTTTCACAGATGGAGGGTTCCGTTATTGGAAGTCCCCCTTGGTAGACAGAGGATGTTTTGGAAAATGACCAGCATTATGACGAAAGGAGAGTGGATGCACATCAAACTGATTAATAAAAGCTCCACTCACATGATTTAAGTCCAAAATAATAGCGACCCTCACTCGAGTGCACTCAGCATCTTTATTTTGCATTTATTGAAATGTTTCTACATTTATATTTTATTCAAATTATGCTAAAAATGATGTTTTCAGGGTAGTGTTCTCATGGTTGTCATAGTTTAGTTGTCCTGGAGAGTAGGTTTTTAATTATCTGATCACTGATGCTCTGCTGATTAAGATGAGAGGACTATCGCCAACCTTTGTTTCATGAGAGGGATTAAGCATGTCTTAAATGATGTAATATAAACTACTAATGGATCTAATTCAGTCAAATATCATTTTTACAATTCAGTTTTATTTTGCTAAATACGAGATAAAAATTTTTTTTACAGCAAGTAAAGTATTTCCTTCTAACAAATTCATTTTGAAAACATAAATTGAAGTGAAATTGGACAGAACTTCTGTTTTAAATAAAACAGCTAAGATCATATAATCTTTCTCTCTCTCTCTCTCTCATATATATATTAGGTTTTACTTTTCCTGAAAGTTCGCTTTTAGTACACCACTTTATTATATATATATATATATATATATATATGTATTTTCGACGCTTTAAACAGTTTTTTAAGAGCATATAAAAAAGTATTGTAGCCGTTTACAGATGTTTCAAGGTAGTGTTTATTTTAAGTCATACAATGAAACACAATTTTTTTTGTAGGTACGGCTCTTGACTAGTCTTCTATCTGTGCCAGCTTCTATGTACATATAGATCTTAATTTCCCTTAACTACGTGACAGTTTCCGTTAGCCGAGTGGATATGGCGACTGCTTGCAGATTCTAGGCTAACTGTGAACCGGGTTCGCGCCTCCCGACCATCTGAAATTGTTACTTTCCTGCACTGATGAGAGCAATAAGCTTGAAACACTAGCGTCTGTAGGTATTAACAAATTAATAATTCAATATTTATTTATAAATATTATATATATATATATATATTCAAACTTTTATCGGTTGTAATGTTCTATGGAACGTTGTATATACCGTTGACTTTTGAACGCTCACTTTTCAAACTTTTATCGGCTGTTCTGCCGTAGCACATTTGTCAGCGTTCTAACTGCTGAGCGCTTCCTCACATTTATTTTTCAGACTTTGGTACTTGTTGCTGTATTTATTTCTTTTTCTTCAATCTCCCATCCTGATGAAACCTAATAAAAGTGAAACGTAGATGGATATTTAATTAATATTTTGGTTTTCCTTATTTCATTTTCCATATATATATATATATATATATATATATATATATATATATATATATATACACACACACACGCACACACACACACACATGTACTAGTTATACCCATTTCGCTTCACCCTAGATGCAGTGAAGTCAGGGTTAGTTTTAAATTTTTATTTGTTTGCACATTTTAAAACTTAAGGAAGGTAGACGACTTTTATAATATTCTTCAATTTAAAAGTTATCCTCCTTATGGATTTTTATTTTTGGGTGATTATTTTTTTAAAGTTTCATATTAGCAGTCGGCTGGGCCAGACTAAGTAATGTGCTAAATAAATTGTAGCTAATAACGTTATTATATTACCTAATAACACGATACACCAATAACAAATAAAAATTGGCTAGTCAGAAGCAAAGTTTGATTTGTCAGCATAAATGCTATTTGTGTCTGACTTTGAAAATCCGACATGATAACTTTGTATTATATATATATATAAGTTAATAAATAAATAAAAAATAAATGTATTTAGTGGTTGTCGGCTTGTAAAACCTAGGATTTAAGAAATCCATCCCTTCCACAATGGCTATGCTGTGACTTTTTATTACCGTGTAATAAAATTGTCGGTCGACATATCGTCCGTCCATAGCAATTCACGTTCAACGCAACTTTTTAAATTAACGTTTTTAAAAGTAGGTTAAAATTTGCAACATTTTTTTTTCAATGTAAAACTCCATAAAAAAGGGACCAGCATGCAACATTTAATAAAATATATGTTATATTGTACCATGTCTATAAACTCTAACATATTTATGGTGTTTAAATTTCAACATAACGTAAAACAGCCGATCGATTTTATTGCAAAACTAATTTTTTTTTTTAATGTCATTTCTTCATTGAATAAACTTTCTAGAAATGTAAATATTTTCTCATATGAAATTAAGAGAAAAGACAAAAAGAGGCTTAATGAGCAGAACAGGTAGGTACAGATGGGTTAGTATAAATTGCATTGGCAAACATTTTTCAGTAACTTTGCAATTTAAAATGTATTCGAAATGTTTTGAAATAAAAATTTCAAGGATTGTTTATTGAATTGGTTAACTGAGTTAGGATTGTTTTTTTGTTTGTTTTATTTTATGGTTATGGCACATCAATCCCATAGGTCATTTTAATCTTTACAGTGTATTCATAAAATGGCCATTTGATAAACTTTGGGTTTGTCGTTAATAGTCTTGTTTTAGGTTGAAGTTATTTAAAAAAAAAGAAGATCTATGGGGAACAATTTTTTGGGTACTTATTCAGAATTACCAAGACATTAAAAAAAACAAAAAAAACAAGACAAAAAAAAAAAAACTGAGAAATATTTGATGTACGTACTCGTGACGGAATGAATATATCTTATACCAAAAATCACGTAAATTAATCAAGTTATCAAATTTCATCGATAAACGAATAAGGTTGAAATATCTGCATCATATTGGTCATATTCAATGGAGATAATCCAAAATTTTGTGAACTAGAGAAATAAAGTCTGGAATTTTGAGTGTGATCTCTCTTAGCTCCCTTGAATATGACCAATAATGGCGCTGATATATCAACATTATCCGTTTATCGATAAAATTTGATTTTCTTTTATAAAATAAAAACTAATGGATTAATTTTCGTGATTTTTGGTACACGATATATTTATTCCGTGACAGGCAGTCTATTATTTGAGAATGAGGCACATTTTTTAACAGAATGGTGAGGTTTGGTACTTGATATTTCTTGGGCGTCTTCCAATATTTTTTGCAGTTCATTAGAATATGTTTTACTGTATTAACCCTTGGCAATCATTCCAACAGATCAGGGTCCGACTCGACAGCATCACGCCCCCCCCCTTTTATGAGATACGGCCTAGCCCGATCCTCGCAGGTGTACTCTCACAGATATTACCTCTTCCTTCAAGTGGGATGTTGGTTTATTTTTTATTTTTTTTATAGAAATCGCTTCAGACAAGGCATGAAGCCACTTGATGTAAAGAGCTAACAAAAACGAAAGATGATTGGGTTTAGTCTTAAAAAGGAAGAGCGTTCCACAAGCATTGAAAAGAAGCGTGGGCTTGTAGAACTCTCTTCCTGCCGATCGCCTGAGGTGCCCCTGCCGGGGAACGTCGATGGGTTTATTTACAGCTATTTTTGTACCAGCAAAAGTGTCCCCCCCCCTCCATCTTGCTGCAGTAAATACCGACTGAGTAGTTGATCACAAGAGGGGACACTGGGATCGGAGTCAGAATTTTTTTTTTTTTTTTTTTTTTTAACCAACTCCTGCAAAAACTGCTGACTCCCGACCTCCGATTTAACCTTTTGCCTTTGGTACCCTCAATCATTTCAGTTTTTTTTTTTTATCAGTAACATAGGAATTTGTAACTGAGCCCTTTATTCTATCTACATAGACAAACGACCTCATTATCTATCGCTTTTTTTTTTTTTTTTTTTGAACAGAGGCAGAGTGTAGATGCACTGCCCAACCCAGGAATTTAACTTTTCACATGCAGGTAATTTGGCTCATTACCGCTTCTAAGTAGGTTATATTTTATCAGGAATTTGTTTGTTTGTTTGTTTGCCTACACTAGTGGTTTATTAAACCCCCCCCCCCCCACCATGAAATGAGTTTGTTGATAGTTAGTTTGTTTTACAGCATATTAACCATTTCCGGGTTATTTAAGGGCAAATCCAGTCATCATCATCATCATCATCATCATATTCGGTTTAACGTCTATTTCAAATGCTGGCATGTGTTGGACGGCTTTTAGAAATACAATTCCTAACTAACCTATCTCTGAACAGGTCTTTACTTACCCCCTTTTTCTCTCGAATCTGACCTTATCACTTCCTCCTATGTTTTCTTTGGCCGTCCCCATGAACTGGACCTGCTACCTCAACTGTTCTACATCTACTAATCCAAGAACCCTGATCTATTCTTTCAACTTTGCCATACGATCGAAGTCTCCTGTTCTGCACACATCTCCCCTATACTGTTCAGATTTAATCTTCCTCTGAGCTCATCAGATCTAAGCCTGTCTTTAAGACTCCCATTACACATCCATCGTATCATTCTCATATCATTTCTCTCCATGCAACACATGTCCTCAACCCTTACTGGCCAAGTTTCACTCCCATACATCACACTGCGTACACATGTCTGATAGACTCTTCCTTTGGTTGACAGTGGTAATGCTCTGCTGGTTAGTAATGACAGAAGATCATTGAACTTACTCCATCGCTTCATAATTCTTGCAATCACACTAGCACCTGCTACTCCTTGTGCCCTAATAATATCACCCAGGTAGCAAAACTTCTTAACTTCACCATCCAAATATACTTTCTCCACATTTGAGTTCTCATCCGTCTCCATCGTCTTACACTTCTTGCACACAAACTGGTTATCATCTTTTAACCTACCAGCAATTCCACCACACTTCTTGTGTACCCAATGCTTACAAGTACCACAAAAAAATGAGTTGCACACGACTGTGGCCGTTGTAATAGTAAACCAAGGCTGGTTAACTAACTCGTGACCCCCTGGTGACGTCATTGACTGAAGTTTATATAACAGCCACAGTTTACTTCTTACACCCACTATCAATTAGCACCGGAAGTGAGCCGTAAGTTAATGCGCATGCGTGCATCCATCTTTAATTAGATTCAGATACTCTATCATCTCTCAACCTACCAGCAATTCCACTTTACGTCTTGTGTAACCAATGCTTGCAAGTGTCACAGAAAATTGAGTCGCACCAGACTCCCTTATAAATTTATTATTGAAAATTACAAACAAAAAACAAAAACAAAAAAAAACAAAAAGAATCTGTTTCAGATTTTTGATTCTGGAAAACTAGTCCCCCTAAATTTGCAATGAACTCTCGACAAGTCACTTCCGTCCTCGTATTGTTTTTCAATTTCTGTTAATGTATTCCATCAAAAGTCTTCATGGGTCGAATTCTTGCATTCATAGTATATTTTTTGTGTTATTCATTTATTTTCAAATATTAACTTGTATATATCTTTTTATTTACAAATTAGTCACCACTTATCCAGGGTAAAGGCCACTCGAGGATAAACGTTAATGATATAGATACATTGTCAGTTAAATGATGAATAATATTATGAGAGGATTGAAAATGATGAATGGAATTGAACAAAATTTGATGACTTATTAGGACGGTTTATGTTGTAGCCTGCAGGGAAGCAATATCGTGGCAATGTGTTACACAGATGGGAAGTTCTTTGAAAGAAACTGTTCATAGAAATTCCGTTTGATGCCACACACATAGAGGGAGAAAGGAAAGTTCTTTTCAGTTTTGGTAGTAAATTCTTGCTGTGACAAGGAAGAACCAGAGATCTATAAGTGTGAATTAATTCTTCTGTACAATTATTAATCAGTCAATTATTATTACTACATGAAAAAAAGATTGAAAATCTGAACTTACTTGGTATCTTTCTACTGTACAATTATCAATCAGTCAATTATTTAAAGTTACAATTTGAAGTACTGGAGTATTTATCCTAATAAAAGGCTCAGTTGACATTTGATTTGAAGAGGACCATGTTGGAGTCTGCAGGGAAGTAGTCCCACGGTAATATGTTTCAAAGATGGGAAGTTATTGGAAAGAACCTCTGGTTGTGGAAATTCTGTTTGGTTTTAGGTACACGACAAAAGATGAGTTTTTCTGGATATTTTACATAGAAGAACCAGAGTGA
Source organism: Sepiola atlantica (assembly GCA_963556195.1). Lineage (NCBI taxonomy): Eukaryota > Metazoa > Mollusca > Cephalopoda > Sepiida > Sepiolidae > Sepiola > Sepiola atlantica. The sequence goes on from OY744550.1 coordinate 57,970,893, forward strand.
CAGAGATCAGTTGAGCATCTACTATGAAAATAGCAATAGAGTAGAGAAAGACTAGCAACGTCTCTTCTGTGAAAAAGCGGCTGTAGAGAAGAGATCACCCCCCCCCCACTAGATTGCCAAGTCGATTTTGAACTCAGTCAAGGCAAGAAAGAATGCTATGAGCGGCACCTCCCCAGATTCTATTTAACCAATACACGAGAGGGGGCAGATATTACCACTTCAGGTCAGAGTGGACCTGAGTGCAGTTTCAGGTCAGTACGACTAATAAGAAAAAAGAAGAATGCTTCGATAAGTAACAAGAGTTACAATTTGAATATTCCAACGATACAACAACTATAAAACTTCTTCTTCATCATCATCAACAACAACAACCGGTTTATTTGTTGAATCAAGCCCCAATTTATCCTCTAATGAGGGTAGGGCCTGATTGTCTAGTCTGGATCTAAATCCTCCCCTCCATTCTTTCTTGTCTTCGATGAGGCATCCATATCCATAGCTTTCCTATCACGTTCGACCACGTCCTCCTGAGACAACTTGGGTCTGCCAGAGGTGGTCTTCTCTGCTGGCACATCCAACTGTCGGACTTTAGCAATTCAGCCATTGCTGCACTTGACGTGCTCCAACCAATGCAGTCTGCTCTTGTGCATGATGTCCGCGAGGCTTTTCAAGTTGACTTGCACAAGTAGAGACCGAAAAGGTATGCTTTTTTTTCAGGCCTCACCAAACCGATACATCTGACCATTGCCTTGTCGTTACAGTGCACTTTCTTTTAGTGTGCCGACAGAAACAGCCCAAGTTTCGAAGCCATACATTAGTACACTTTTGACACACGAGGAGAATATAGACGATCTCTCGTAGCTGTTGGTGGGTGTTTGTTAGTAGGATTGGCAGCAGTTCTGCAGGCAGAGTATTTGTTGGCGAATAAACCGTTTTCTATTTTGCTTTTCTTTCTTCTTCTTCTTCGTAAAAGTGATGGCGGCTAGTCTGAATTCATAAATGTAAGCCGCCATCTTTGTTCATCTTTTACCAAATGGTCATAAAAAACAAAACAAATGTCACATAACATTTTTTTGCAGGTAAAATTTTAAAATTGAAATTCATTACAATTTTCTGGTATTATTTTTGTTAAAATCTTTGAATCCTTAATCAATATAGCGCTAGTCCAGCACCTCATTAATGCTAAACTTCTTTCTGACCATCCAGCATGGATTTAGGCAAGCATGATCTACTGCAGATATCCTAACATCTCTGAATGCATATATCATACACTGGACAAAGCAGGTGAAGCGAGGACTGTAGCACTTGATATATCCAAAGTCTTTGACAAGGTCTGACATAAATGGCTTCTCATAAAAATTAATTTATATGGTATTACTGGACGAATATTTAATATAATTAGATCTTTCCAAACCAAAAGAAAGATCCAGGTTGTCCTCAATGGCCGTTGATCAAAAATGACATAAATGTGATCCTTGGTGTACCCCAGGGATCCATCATTGGATCTTTATTGTTCCTGATTTTCATAAACGACCTCCCTGATGACATTGTGTCCGAGATGGGTATATTTGCTGATGACACCACACTATGCTAGACATGCAGGGAAAAATAGACGCGCACATATCCAAGGCAATGACTGAATCCTTAGAAAATGACCTCCAGTCTGTAATAGAATGTAAAGCTCTTTTCCTTTGACAATTACAAAAAGCCAATGACTAATAACACCATACCAGAGTGTCCAACGTTGAAACTTCTTGGCCTAATATTCCCAGCTAACATGAACTGGAACAAATACATAGAAGACATTGCCAAGTCTGCTGTAAGGAAAGTGGGCTCCCTCTACCGGGCTAGAAATCTTCTCACACCTGCCAGTATCCTATATCTCTACAAAGCCACCATCCACCCATGCATGGAGTATTGTTGTCACATGTGGGCTGGTGCATCAACCACTAGTCTCTCCCTCTTAGACAAGGTCCAAAAAAGAGTCTCTAATCTAATAGGTCCCTCACAATCCACCAAGCTCCAGCTCCTGTCCCATCACCGCAATGTTGCATCTTTTTGCTTGCTTTACAAGTACAATGGAATGTGCTCCAATGAACTTGTTGCTCTGGTGCATCCTCGACATAAATACACCCGACCAACTTGTTAATCAGTTAAATCCCATCCATTCACTGTGGAGGTCCCCAGATGCCGGAAAGCTTTCAACTCTAATAGCTTCTTTCCTCGAACTGCCAACCTTTGGAATTTCCTCCCTGTTTCCCTGACTCTACCGACATGCAGAAATTTAAATGTAATGTAAATAAACATCTCTCTTCTCAATTACCCACCTAGGATGGCCACTTAATTTCTGGCAACAGTAGCCTCTTACGTCTTAGTGGCAATATACTTTGTCTGGTGTGAATCAGAAAAAAATAACTTCATTAAAATTCTGTTAAAAACTAATGGACCAATTTTGAGAAAATTGAAAAACTATTGGAATCATGTAAACTATTACTTTTTATTACTATTTTTTAATTGACGGACCAGATTAAAATGTTGGAATGTTTGGTCACTAAATTATTAATTAAACAAAATTGTTATAAAATTATAACTACTTATTAAGGTGATGTTTTAATATTTAATTATAAAATGATTGGATGTAAATAGTTTTCCAAAAATTCAAATCTTTTAATACATGAGGATTTAATATTTAATTATAAAAATGATTGGATGTAAATAGTTTTCCAAAATTTCAAATCTTTTAATACATGAGGATTTAATATTTAATTATAAAATGATTGGATGTAAATAGTTTTCCAAAATTTCAAATCTTTTAATACATGAGGATTTAATATTTAATTATAAAATGATTGGATGTAAATAGTTTTCCAAAATTTCAAATCTTTTAATACATGAGGATTTAATATTTAATTATAAAATGATTGGATGTAAATAGTTTTCCAAAATTTCAAACCTTTTAATACATGAGGATTTGCTAAGAATTTTAAATGACTTTCTATTTAACAGTTTTAAATACTTCCAAATTCCTTTCAAATTGCAAACGATCATAAAATAATTCATTTTTTGTTTTTCTTTTTTAACTATTACCAAAAGATTACAATAGCCGACTTGTTTTACAAATACACCGAAATGCATTATTGTGGATTTAATTTCATAATTAAATTATTTTTTAATATAGGATTTTTAAAAATTTCGTTTTGGTACTTTACGCTATTGCATTCTTGATTTCAATAAATAATTGATGAATAGTAAATAAATAAAAATTCTGGAAAAAAGTCTGGAATTACAGTGTTTGACCACGTCTGCAACGAGGACATCCGAAGGTGTTACGGCATCGTGCCGATTGAGAGCAAGATGGTTTGGTCATATGCCTAGAACCAACAATACTGGCACAAAACTTGCACAAAGATCTCTGTAAAAGCGGCCTTCACCCGGACCAAGCCTGTGAACGTGTCAAGTGAAGACAAAAATACATCATTGCGGATCATGCCATAGTTCGGGATTAACACATAAGAAAAAAAAAATATAAAACAAAGAATGTGCAAGTCACTTAAATATGAGGAACACACACACAATTTTATTAATATATATATAGATAATAATTTAATGCATAGATATTTTTTAATGAATTAAATTACTGTTTAAATTTAAATTTCCCCCTTTTTTTTTAATATGGAAATCGCTCCAGACGCCGGCATGAAGCCACTTGATGTAAGGAGCTAAAAAATTAAAAAAAAACTACTTCAAGGTCAAAACCTAGCCAATGATAAGTGTTATATGGATAGATTCTGACTCAGTAAACAGCAATTCTTTCCCCTTTGTCAGAAACATCGCTCATGGAATGTGAGGACTAAAGGACAAAATAAGTGAAGCGAGAGTTATAAGGCTGACAAAAGTAAACCCAAGTTAGTCACTTTCTACTCTCCTCATAAAAAAGGTCAAAATAAAAAAAAAAACAACGTTTTCTTAATTTATTTCTAAGGTAAAATATACTCCAATGTTATGTAAAAACTTACAAACGCAAGGGGGATAACTACATATTTTTAAACATATCTCTATGTTTAATCAGTAAAAAACATAATTTTTCGAAGGACACGCGATTTCAAATTAGGAATTAACAGTGATGATCAATTAATCAAACGAAAAATGAAACAAGTTAATTAAACAACTAAAAATAAAACAATGTTAGGTAAAAATAACGTTAATTATCAACTGTAACAATAAAATATGTTAATTACAGTTTTTACATAACATTGTTTCATTGTTTGATTGATTATTTCAGCGTCCTAAATTCTCTTTTCATTTTATGCTCATTTTCTTAGTCAAACCGAGTTATCCCCCCCCCCCCCTGCATTTGCAACACCGACTACATCAGCACCGGAATACCTTCATGAAAATTCAGATACCTTCAATTTTGATTGAATTTTAACCATATATATTTTAACCATATATATTTTAACCATATATATTAGACATAAATTAATAAATATTCTCAGTTTTATTTTGAGTATTTTAAGTGTTGTTGTTGGGTGTGGGGTAATATGCCCCCCCCCCCCCCCCCATTTGAAAATTCAAATATTTCCGATTCGATTCATAGTTATTAGACACCGATTAAGCTAAATTCTCTTGATTTCATTTTCTTCTTAAGCCTTTTTAAGCTTAAGATCCAAATTTTTATGCTGATTTTCTTAGTCAAACCGAGTTATCCCCCCCCCCCCCCCATATATTTGCAACACCAACTACATAAACACCGGAATACCTTCATTAAAATTCAGATACCTTCAATTTTGATTGAATTTTAACCATATATATTTTAACCATATATATTTTAACCATATATATTAGACATAATTAATAAATATTCTTAGTTTTATTTTGAGTATTATTTTTAGGGATGTTGGCAACCTTCTCGTGGTCCCTCCCGTAAGTACTCGATGTCTTTCCAGAAAGATTTCTGACTAGAAAAACGTTGAGGAAACTAATGCCAACACCAGAATCATCTGATTCACACGAAAGAAGAAGAAGAAGTAAGAAGTGTGATCATGAATGGGTTTCGCACTCACCGGACCGTAACTCCCAGATTTTATATTGATGAGGTTATCAAAACAATCTCCAAATTATTCCTGAACTGAAGAAGGCCATCACAGGTCAAAGTCAGGGCATTGACAAGAGAGGAGAGTGTCAGATGGTATTGCCAACTTTGCATGTTGTATCCAGGTGTGCTTATAATTGAACAGCAATGAAACAAAGACTGTTGGACATTCATGACTGAAACTTGGTGGACAAGTCAGGCATAGACTGAAGTTTATTTTTACTAAATATGGTTGGATTGCAGAAAGGATTGTAGATTTTATCAACGGTTTCACGGGTGGCATTTTTGGGAGTCACACCGTAAAAGACCCCCCCCCCCCCTCCTCTCTGCAACGGCAAACAGCCAACCAGTCTTTAATAGAAATAACTTGCATTTGTTTGTGTCAGAAGAGCAGGAATTACAATCAGTATGAAACTCGGAATAAGTATGAAATTACTTGCTAATCTCTAAGAGAGTCTCAATTTCTGGTTAGGCATTTATAGGTTTGGTTTGGTAGTTTTGTTTTACGGCATATCAACCCTTTTTGGGTTATTTAATGCCGAATCTGGTCATTATAGTAAAAGTTTTTATGCTTCAAGTTCTTTATATCTTCAAATGTTTAATCATCGTTTTGGGTTTGGTAGTTTTGTTTTACGGCATATCAACCCTTTTTGGGTTATTTAATGCCGAATCTGGTCATTATAGTAAAAGATTTATGCTTCAAGTTCTAAAAATAAAATAAAAAAGGGGAGGGAGAAAGGGAGAGGGGCTGTTGTTTTTGTTTTTGGTTTTGTAGAACATAATTAAGTTTTACAAAAAAAAAAAAAGAAGAAAAACAAAAAACGTCAATGTAGGTGAATTTCGTCTCAGGGAGCCACAGGGCAGCCTGATCTGGTATCACCAGGGCATTTATAGACATACGTACCGAAGCTGAACAAAATTTGAGGATTAAAAAAAAAAAAAAAAAAAATGTAAATAAATCTCCAACAAGACTAATTTACCTCTTCACAATTGTAAGAGTCATTTTGGACGAACTGAGGTATTTCTCATCTTGGTTTATGTTTTCAGAATTTTTTAGATGAGGATTAATAATTTGGATGATTCAGACTACTGTTCTCATCTTGGTTGATATTTTTTTACAACGTTTCGGCCGTTGTAACCTCAGACCTTCCTCAGGTGCATCTTTTTGAACTTGGGAATCTTTATGTCGAACTTGTAAAGCTATACGGTCTTTCGAACTGAAACCTTTATTTAATCTTTATTTAATGTTGTTTTATCTCTTGGAGGACACCGTCCATTCCCATATTCCACCCCAATCTGTTTTATTTTTGACATCCCACTTAGCTCCCACACCCATTTAGAGACCGATCTGCTTGTTTTCGGATCACCCGGAAACAGTGGGCGACCTAACACTTAGCAGACGGTTGGGAGGGCCCTACTAACCTACATATTTTTCTATCTTTTTGAATGTTTGTAAATGTTGTCCCACTTCCAACGATGAATTTTTTGTAAATAAAATCTTTTTAAAACAAATTGTGGATCATCTAAGTAGGATCAACCCATAGAGTGAATGTGGTGTTTTCATGAAAGTGTCTAACATAGAGTAAGCCCAAAAGTATGACAAATTGTATGACCATCGAGCCCCCCCCCCCCTCTTTCTTGCCCCAAACGATACAGCAAATGAAATTCATGACTATTGTTTTTCTAAAAAAAAAACCCAAAAAACTCTGATAATGTATATTTTTTGCCTAAATAAAATCGCAGATTCTAACCACATGATCAGACGAGGAACGGGAGTTTTTTCAAATTATGCCCATTCTAGTAAAATGGGTCACAAAAGAAAACTGCCTCAACTTTGACGAAGGTTGAAATTAGCCCCTGCCCCATAACTTCTGACTTTTCCATCTCCCTTTGCTTGCCGTTTTCTTTAAGTATGCTTACATCCTTCTGACCCCCCCTCTTCGATTGGAAACTCGGGATGGGTCATCACCCACGTTTTTTTATTTGACTATCCTATGACCATCCATTGATCTCATCTTTCCCTCTACCCCCCCCCCCCCGACATGATGTAACTACCTCTATTTCAACTGATCTACCCAACCCTATTTTCCCTCCTCCTTCACAACCGTCATCTGTCACCACTCTTCGAATCTCCTCCTATACTGAGTAGGTGTTTATTTACTCCTCCCCAGGAGTTAGGCACAAGGCCAGTTTTATCTTACTCCCACAAGTAAGATGTGACCCAAGATCGGGTCGAGCAAGTGGGGTTAAAAGCCAGCGCTCGAGAGGTGAGCACTCTGGCCATTTAAAAATTGCCTGGGCAGCCCCGTCGGCATTCCCCGGTAGGGGCGCCTCAGACAGTAAGCGATAAACTTACTCCTCCCCAAAGAGGGGAGGCGAAGCCTGGGAGGGTGGACCTCCTAGAACTGCACAGGACAGGCGTGCAGTATCCATCGGAACAGATACTACACTTTGATCTTAGCCAAAAGGCCGAGGACCGTCTGAGTAAGTGTGTTTCAACCAGTCAGGGATACATCTTTCACAATGAGTTCAACAGTGACTTTGTTGTTGTTGGGCTGAGGTGTGGTTCTGTTTAGTCTCAGAAGGACCACCCTGCCAGGCTTTACCTCCTCTTTGAGAAGGGTTTAGTTTATTGCTAATCGCCTGAGGCGCCCCTACCGGGGAATGCCGACGGTGCTGCTCAGCCATTCTTTTGTAGGCGTAGCGTGCGTTAATCCTAGTACACTGGCTTTCCACACATGACCTTGTGTCTAACCCCCTGGAGAGGAGGTAAATAAACTCATATTCGTCTCCATGTAAAAGGTATCAAATATACCACTGCTTCACTCTGATGAAGCTCCTGTTCAATATAAGAGAAATATTAGTCTGGTAGATGTTTTTTTTCATGTGATTTTATCTTTTATATTTTGTGGTCTGTCCATATGTGTGTGTGTACCAGTACCTATACCTGGTACGGCATTCACCCTGGGCAGATTGAACCGGCTTCCCCAGAAGGAGGAAGTTTCATGGGAATATCAAATTCACAAGCGATCCCCAGTCGCATGTGAATCCCAATTAGGGGAGATGACGACGTTATGTTTTTGCAGTTCTTGCAGGGAGGTGTCGACGTTCTCCTACATACACCGCCTGATATTCCCAAAATGGTCACCCTTCTGGTACTGACCAGGCTAAACGTTGCTTAACTTCAGTGATCTAACAAGAACCGGTGTCAACGTGAATATGCTGTATAGTAATTATAAATAAGTAGGGAGGGTGGGGACGGATAAAAGAGGACAAAAAGGGACATGAAAAAAGGGAAATCTCCTACAAGGAGAAAAGTGACATACACCGGTGAGAGTACTCAGGCAGACACGGAATTTTCGAATTCTATACAGACACACAAATATGCAAAGATTACATATAGATTATCATTACTTCGACTGACATGGATTACTTATCTGACTAATATAACTATTGGTTGCTATTTATTAACTCACAGCGCAGGAACAAAGTATATACGGTTCTGTGCGGTGAACTTAAAACACTTGAATAATTGCCAAAGAAAGAAATAGGAGTTTTCTATTTTGCTATAAAAGTCACAGACTACTGCTAATGCCAGTACTTGATTCATGTTATATATATATATATATATATATATATATATATATATATATAACTTCTTTGTAGAATGGTAGGAAAAATCCCAGCAGAGTGCTCGATTAATTAAGAATTAAAGTTAAAAATTAAGAGCATAATATTTATTTATTCTGGTACAGAAAAATTAGTACAACATTCGTACCGTCGGTTTCAAGCACGGAAGGTCTTACCCATCCGGCTCTCTTCAGCTTCTGTTGTCATCTGTTTTGGAAATGTGAGGTCACATGACACTCTTGTTGGGACGCGTTATTTGCTCAGTGTGTTGTGTGTGTTTGTTTAAATTTGTTGTGTGTGTTTGTTTAAATTTAAACAAACACACACAACACACTGAGCAAATAACGCGTCCCAACAAGAGTGTCATGTGACCTCACATTTCCAAAACAGATGACAACAGAAGCTGAAGAGAGCCGGATGGGTAAGACCTTCCGTGCTTGAAACCGACGGTACGAATGTTGTACTAATTTTTCTGTACCAGAATAAATATATATATATATATATATATATATATATATATATATATATATATGTATATATTACAGAAATGTATTTGAAGTAAATTACAAATATATATATACAGCTCTAATTTGATCTCATATTTGAATATTGCACACAGAACTGGGTTCCAGCGTCTAGACATGGAAATCAGAATGTAATACGGAGATTGGATGACATACAAAAAAGAATTCAAAAACACTAACAAAAAGAGTAAAAGGGAGAGATTTGAACAATTAGGAATGACTAAGGATTTGTTTTGTTTTTTTAGAACAATCCAGCTCCTCCAAAAGTGGTACTCTGGATTGGGACAAAACAATTTTTTTTTTTAAATTGCCTCAGTCTAGAAGGATTTCATTTCCATGGGCGAAGACAGAAAAGATGAAGTTTAGTATTAAAACAGATACTACATTTTGCTCTTAGCTAAAAGGCCTTTTTAACATATCTTGACATGTAGCTCTGACTGTTAACTTGTAGAATTTTTCACTCCTCAGCTCAATTTAACCGTATGTAGAAAATACCGTTTTCAACACTATTTTTTACCCTGGAGAACGATTAGAAGAAATAGTAAACAAAGGGCAGATTGTTGACACCATAAATCCACCGCCACTTATGAAAACAGCTGGTGTATTAAGAAAAGCCCTTAAGTGCAGTCACCAACCCACATAACTAGCTACCACTGACCAACCACAGGTAAGTTGAAATAAAATGACACTGGGGCTAAACATAACTAGAATTATAGATGGAACGTATTAAGATAAAACCAAGGGAACTGATACTACTTGGATGAATATATTAAAAAAAATGTGATAACCAGACCCTCCCCCCCCCCCTCTTTCTAAAAGATAAACAAGTAATGGCACCAATATCAATTTAATTCAAGTCGTTTTTGTACGCTGTCAAGGCAGGAAAGGGTTCTCTGAGCGGCACCTCCCAAGATGTGCCAACAGTATTCCAGACAGCATCTCACTCCTGATGCAATCCTCTATCTGTATAAGAGTCAAATACATCCTAAGATGGAGTATTGTTGCCACATCTGAGGAGGTGCCGCTCAGAGCACTCTTTTCTTGCCTTGACAAAAAACACAACTTCGAAATCTAGCGGGGGATGTTCTCTTCTCTTCCCTACAGCCACTTTCTCACTTTTCATGGTAGATGCTAAACTGAGCGCCAATTTATGGTTCTCCCTGCAAAACATTCACGACAAAAAACTCGTCCAACTACAACCACTGTAAATAATTTCACTTTCTCCCTCTGTGTACTTAAAACTAAACGAAGCTTCCATGAGCAAAGTTTCTTTCCTAGGACTACCCGTCTGTGGAACACAATACTGCGGGGCTGCTCCCAGCTATCTATAACCTAGTCGTTTTCAAGTCCAATGTAAACAAATTCTTGTCGAGACGTCCTCTTAAATAATCAAATTCTGCTCAGTTTCAATCATCGTTACGAATCGTCACGATGTTGTCTCATTGTCCACCTGACAAACTCATTAACCCTTATCCTCGAGTGGCCTTTGGGCCTTGATAAGTGGTGACTCTTTAGTTAGCATCCCCCCCCCCCAAAAAAAAAATAAACATGAAACTAAGCAAATCCACTTTAATCTAAAAATGAATAATTGTCGCAATTTATCACATTGGTGTTGATCAGATAACAGAAAGAAAAAGAAAAAAAAAAAAAACAACCCATTTTTTTTTTTTTTCGTGCATGAAAATAATTTTTAATTCCGTGACTGAAATGATTTCATTTGCAGAAATGATTTCACTTCTTTTTTTGATTGTGCAATTATTCTACTATTTAAATTAATATCTAGAACTAGCACTTTTTTTTTTTTTAAACCCAGAAAAATATGCCAAGTTCGTTTTTCATAGTTTTGAATCACAAGTCCTTTTCAAAATTGAATTTTTTATGACTTTCCAAAGAAATTAAAGTTTCATACGACTGTTGTTCGAAAATTGTTAGTGTTTTCAACAAATTATTCACCAAATGAAGGCCACGGAGGAGACATATACTTTTAGAGCCGAATCATCATTACCATTAACCCAGGGTAGCCCAGCAATAACCAACAGTACCAACATGCATTGTTAGTGTGCCTTGAAAAAGCTTTTTGTCAGTATCTTATATCTCTATATAGCTACCATCCGCTCATGCATGGAGTATTGTTGCCATATCTGGGCTGGTGTACCAACCACTGGTCTCTCTCTCTCTCTCTTGGATAAGGTAAAAAAAAGAGTCTCTAACATTATACGTCCCGCACTGTCTACCAAGCTCCAACCTCTGTCCCATTGCTGCAATGTTGCATCCCTGTGCTTGTTTTACAATTACTTCAATGTAATGTGCTCCAACGAACTTGTGCTCCCTCGATGTAAATACCCCCGACAAACCCGAATAGCAGCAAAATTACACCGCCTCTACTGTAGAGGTCCCCCGATGCCGGAAGGCTTTCTACTCTAATAGCTTCTTTCCTCGAACGGCTAGCCTTTGGAATTTTCTCTCTGCTCCCGACTGTACCAAAGTGCAGAAATTTAAATGTAATGTGAACAAACATCTTGCTGCACAACTCCCCACTTAGGATGCCCCTATAAATATGGCCCCTAATTCGCAGTAGCCCCTTACGTCTCAGATTCTGGTTGATGTGGTAAGACACTTATAGATTGGTCGATGTGTTTGTCTTCCCTTGTCCCTTTAAGTGCTGCATTGATTGGACAAAAGGGATACCCAATCACTGCCTGCTTAAGGATCATGTGAGCCAACCTATATGAACTCAAACGCTTAGAGCTCTCATCTCTTTTTTTATTTTTATTATTATGGTCGACTGCATCACAACATAAGCCTTTGAAAGACTAACAAGAAAAGCCAATCCTCCTACGACGGAAAGAACAAACAACTGTTGGGTCCGAAGCGTGTGCACTTGTTAACGGAACGCAATGCACGTACAATAAACTTATTTCCGCAATCAGACAAACCACACACTGTACATCATTCTTTGTTACTTGCCTAAGTAAAATTGTTCGATTAATATACACGGTTGTTTTTTTTCTTTTTCCTCAAAAGCTATCGCTCCCAATTCAACTTTCAACTTTGAGTATAATTCCTATTTTCTCTCAGGTGATAACTGAACTGTCTTTTGGGGACAAAAATACCCACACAACTACAACAAAAGACTCAGGAAGAAGGCTGGAGAGTAAATCGGCCAAAACGTTTTAGAAAAAGACAACAACCAAGATCATTTTTCTTCAAAAGCTGTTGCTCCGTTTCAACTTTCTGCAAGAATACTAACACCTGCTCCACCCTGTGCTCCATTGTGTATATTTACCGTTTTACTGTTTGTACATAATTCTTTGTTACTTGCCTAAGTAAAATTGTTCAATTAATTCACACGGTTGTTGTTCCTTTTCTTCAAAAGCTGTTACTCCCAATTCAACTCCTGTTTTCTCTCCTGCAAAAATTGAACTTTTTTTTTTTCGGTGATAGAAATCCTCGCAGTAGGAGTTTGTTCATATGACAACTTTTCTGTTGAACTCTGTTATTTTTCCTCAATTTGCCAAATTCTTTTCTTCTTTTTGTTTAGATTTTTACAGAATTTACAAAATTCTAAACACTTTACAACCGTATTTATTACACGTTTAAGCTTATTGCCTTCATTTTTGCATCTACCCTTAATACCTACATTAACATTATTTGTTTATCCTATCATCTTCGTTTTATCAATGGTACCCAAGGACTCCATCTTGTTATATATATATATGTTTGTTTCACATTTACTTGCCTCCCTCACGAAGGCAGAATTAGACACAAGGTCGGCTTTTAATGTGGGGAAAAATTCAGCTCCCCAAAAAGGAGCACTCTGGATTGGAACAAAAATAAAAATTGCCTCTATCTAGAAGGATTTCTTCTTCACTGACCGAGGACAGAAAAGATGACGTGCAGCACCAGAACAGATACTACACCTCGCTCCTAGCCAAAAGGCCGAGTTATGTAAATATGTTCCATTTTTAACAACAAAAATTAAAAACATTGAAGTTGAAAAAAAAAAAAAAAAATGAATTTGAAAATCAAATGATTACTTTTATTTTATGTTTTAGATGAGGATTGATTATTTGGATTATTCAGACTACTATACTCATCTTAGCTGTTCTTTTCACAATCTTTCGACAGATTTTAACCTCCGACCTTTTTCAGGTGCGTATCTTCGAATTTGGACACGTGGAGCAACACAATCATTTCTAAGTGAAACAGTTTTCTGGAGTTTGAAGGTTCGATCCTCACAACACTTCCTCCCATGTTCTCCTTGGCCTTCCTCTGTGAACTGACCCTGCTACCTCAATTGTTCTACATCTACTAATCCAAGAACCCTGATCCCTTCTTTCAACTTTGCCATACGATCAAAGTCTCCTGTTCTGCACACATCTCCCTATACTGTTCAGATTAAATGTTCTTCTGAGGTCATCAGATCTAAGCCTGTCTTTAAGACTCACATTACACATCCATTGTATCATTCTCATATCATTTCTCTGCTTGCAACTCATGTCTGCAATCCTCACTGGCCCGGTTTCACTTCCACATATCATCACACTGTGTACACATGCCTGATAGGCTCTTACCTTGGTCGACAGTGGTAATGCTCTGCTGGTTAGTAATGACAGAAGATCATTGAACTTACTCCATCGCTTCATAATTCTTGCAATCACACTAGCACCTGCTACTCCTTGTGCCCTAATAATATCACCCAGGTAACAAAACTTCTCAACTTCGCCATCCAAATATACTTTCTCCACATCTGAGTTCTCATCCATCTCCATTGTCTTACACTTCTTGCACACAAACTGGTTATCATCTCTAAACCTACCAGCAATTCCACCACACTTCTTGTGTACCCAATGCTTGCAAGTGTCACAAAAAATTGAGTTGCACACGACTGTGGCCGTTGTAATAGTAAACCAAGGCCGGTTAACTAACTCGCGACCCCCTGGTGACGTCATTGACTGAAGTTTATACGACAGCCACAGTTTACTTCTTACACCCACTATCAATTAGCACCGGAAGTAAGCCGTAAGTTAATGCGCATGTGTGCATCCATTTTTAATCAGATTCATATGCTCAACCTCATGGGATTATTCATTCACTTGGAAATCATTGTTAACTTGTTCCTGCTATTGTGACTTTATTCCCCTTCCAAGAATATGGCTACCCTCCTAAGGATTATTCATTCACTTACAAATCATATTTAACTTGTTCCTGCTATTATGATTTTATTTCCCTGCCAAGAACACGGCTACCCTCCTAAGGATTATTCATTCATTAGGAAATCATTGTTAACTTGTTCCTGCTATTGTGACTTTATTCCCCTTCCAAGAATATGGCTACCCTCCTAAGGATTATTCATTCACTTACAAATCATATTTAACTTGTTCCTGCTATTATGATTTTATTTCCCTGCCAAGAACACGGCTACCCTCCTAAGGATTATTCATTCATTAGGAAATCATTGTTAACTTGTTCCTGCTATTGTGACTTTATTCCCCTTCCAAGAATATGGCTACCCTCCTAAGGATTATTCATTCACTTACAAATCATATTTAACTTGTTCCTGCTATTATGATTTTATTTCCCTGCCAAGAACACGGCTACCCTCCTAAGGATTATTCATTCATTAGGAAATCATTGTTAACTTGTTCCTGCTATTGTGACTTTATTCCCCTTCCAAGAATATGGCTACCCTCCTAAGGATTATTCATTCACTTACAAATCATATTTAACTTGTTCCTGCTATTATGATTTTATTTCCCTGCCAAGAACACGGCTACCCTCCTAAGGATTATTCATTCATTAGGAAATCATTGTTAACTTGTTCCTGCTATTGTGACTTTATTCCCCTTCCAAGAATATGGCTACCCTCCTAAGGATTATTCATTCACTTACAAATCATATTTAACTTGTTCCTGCTATTATGATTTTATTTCCCTGCCAAGAACACGGCTACCCTCCTAAGGATTATTCATTCATTAGGAAATCATTGTTAACTTGTTCCTGCTATTGTGACTTTATTCCCCTTCCAAGAATATGGCTACCCTCCTAAGGATTATTCATTCACTTACAAATCATATTTAACTTGTTCCTGCTATTATGATTTTATTTCCCTGCCAAGAACACGGCTACCCTCCTAAGGATTATTCATTCATTAGGAAATCATTGTTAACTTGTTCCTGCTATTGTGACTTTATTCCCCTTCCAAGAATATGGCTACCCTCCTAAGGATTATTCATTCACTTACAAATCATATTTAACTTGCTCCTGCTATTATGATTTTATTTCCCTGCCAAGAACACGGCTACCCTCCTAAGGATTATTCATTCACTAGGAAATCATTGTTAACTTGTTCCCTTTTTCAAACGTATTTCCTTTTTTAAGCGAAAGACAATTTTTAAAAATCCATCATAGCGTTCAGAGATTAAGACATTGCATTATATTATGACGGCCGTGTTCAAAGTTCGAATTTCAAGTTTTAAAAAAATAAATTAGAATTTTATTTCGAGATAAAAAATACAATTTTAGACTAATTAATAAGTCCCCCCCCCCAAATGACTGTTTAATTTATTAATTTTTTTTTACTATATTGTAAAAAAACTTGCAAGTGTCACAGAAAATTGAGTTGCACACGACTCTCTTATAAATTTATCATTGAAAATTACAAAAAAATAATTAGAATTTTATTTCGAGATAAAAAATACAATTTTAGACTAATTAATAAGCCCCCCCCCCCAAATGATTGTTTAATTTATTAAATTTTTTTTACTATATTGTAAAAAAAACTTGCAAGTGTCACAGAAAATTGAGTTGCACACGACTCTCTTATAAATTTATCATTGAAAATTACAAAAAACAAAACAAAATAAAACAAACATAAAAATTCTGTTTCAGATTTTTGATTCTGGAAAACTAGTTTCCCTAAATTTGCAATGAACTCTCGACGACTCACTTCCCCAAAAAAAAAAAAAATATACCAGCCTCCACTCCACCCTCATATTGTTTTTCAATTTCCACTAATGCACCTAGTCGATATTTTCTTCTTCAAATAGAAGCGTTAATTTTATAGCGTATCAATTTTAAGCTATCCTTTTACTGTAATAACGTTACTAATTAAAATAAGAATGCACTCGTTTTATCAATTAAGGATTTTAAAAATGGTGTTGTCATAATGCGGCAGAAAGTTAAAAATCACTGAATCATATCTTCATTTATCATTATTCATAAATTTATCTGATTGAATATATCGTTTGCGCATGTGTGCAAATACGAATAAGCGTGATTTGTAAAATTAAAAAAAAAAAAAAAATTAAAATCGATTGATTAATAATTTATTTAAAACTAGCTGTCCCTTCCCGGCATAGCCCAGGATTTATGTTATTCGTTTATTTTTATCAGGAACTCTAATTTTGTGTGGTCACTTTTTATTTTTAGGACTATGGGTAGCCCTATTAATAAAAAATAAAATTTGGTTTCTTGATAATCGCATTCTAAATGACGTTCTACAAAGCAATTTTGTAATGTAATTGTTTGTCCTGAAACAGAGTTTTACTAAAAAAAACTGTTACAAAATGAATGCAGTTAAAAAAATGTATCTCATACTTAAATATAATCACTGAAAAAGAAAAGCCTATTGACTCTTGCAAGTATTGATAATAAGAGATATGAATTAGGGGGTGAAAACTCCTCTGCCTAACTTTTTTTTTTTAATGGAAATCGCTTCAGACTAGGAACAAAGTCACTTGTTGTATAGATTGAAAATGAAATATTTGTTTGCAAAACCACAAACCAATATTATGTTTCGGAATTTTTAAGATGAGGATCGATAATTTGTATTTTAATAATTTGACAAAATAAAAAGGAAAAATGCCAAAAACATTTGCGCAATCGTGTCATGTTTTGGTGGGGTGTTTTTTTTTTTTTTCTTTTACAAATTATGTGAGCTTCTATTTGCCTGCTCCCTAGAGGGGCGACTGAAAATAGCTTCGAAATAACAGCGTCTAAGCACTTTTAGCTCAAAGACCAAAGATATAGATCTTTCTCCTTTGCCACATCTCATTTTGAAGAACTTCGTGTTCGCGACGTCATATCCTGATATGGACGGCTAATCTCTAATTTGACTTCTAATGGAATTTTCCATTCTTTGCTTAATTTTTAACCTTCTGTGCAGAATTTCCGATTCTAACCTTACTTTTACACACCCGCATCTAAATGTTGCAACAGTAGCGACATTTAGGGTTCTGAATCGTTAGTTGTTAGAATTTAAAAAATTTTTAAAAATTTTTTTAATGATATTTCACCCCAAACAAGGCAGGACGCCACTGTAGACATAAGGGAGAATTAGGGAGTAGGTTTAGGGTGTCATTCTAAGTTGGGAGCAGTGTAGCGAGATGTCTGTTTACATTAGTTTTAAACCTCTGCATGTCGGTACTGTTGGGGAAACGGGGAGCAGGGAGGGAGTTCCAGGGGCCAGCAGCACGAGGAAAGAAGCTATCGGAGTAGAAGGCTCTCCGGCATCTGGGGACCTCCACAGTGATTAGCTGATTGTCGAGTTGGTCTAGTGAATTTACGTCGAGGGGGCACCAGAGTAGCCAGTTCATCGGAGAACAATCCATTGAAATATTTGTAAAATAAGCACAAGGATGCTACATTGCGGCGATGGGACAGGGGCTGGAGCTTGGTTCTGGACCGGCAGTTGTTAAAATTTTCTTTGATGTTACAGAAAGAGAAAGATATGCATCTGGTTTCTTCAAAAATCGAATAAAATTAAGTGTATTGATTTACTCCTCTCCAGGAGTTAGGCACAAGGCCAGTTTTTATCTTACTCCCACAAGTAAGATGTGACCCAAGGTCGGGTCGGGAAAGTGGGGTTTGAAAATTGCCTGGGCAGCCCTGTCGGCATTCCCCGGTAGGGGCGCCTCAGGCAGTAAGCAATAAACTTACTCCTCCCCAAAGAGGGGAGGCGAAGCCTGGGAGAGTGGACCTCCCAGAACTGCACAGGACAGACCCATAGACCGGCGTAAATGAAGCCCCGAAGGCCAAGACAATACCAGTCTATGGGGTGCAGTATCCATCGGAACAGATTCTACACTTTGATCTTAGCCAAAAGGCCAAGAAACGAGAGTAGCCGCAAATGCAGAAATCTCCACTCTTAAATCTTATACTATAATATAAGATTTCTCATCGGCAAATACTGGACACGAACACTATTCGCGCTACTTGTAGACGCAGGTTATTAAAAAATGGACCGTTCCATTTTTTAATTATATAGTGCTATTGAAACTCCATTATCAGCAGGTCTTGGGCTTAAACTCCATCACAAAGCAAGCGATTAATAGACCCCTCAGCAAAACTCAATCTATTCGCTGAATGATAGCCACAAGAAATATCCGAAACAGCAAATAATCAAAGAGAAATTCAAACGTGTGAAGTTTCTGAACTCCTATTGTGTAAACGCGCCAATGAAGTTACACAGTTCACGTATTGCGAAGTGAGCTTTGTCCTCATAGTAGACAGCACTATAAAAGATACGTTCAACGACTTTGAACCACCAGAACTGTTGGGCACTCTTTTTAAACACGGTTTATTGTTGGGCCCCTCATCCGACATTAGAGCACACTGTGTGAGCTGAACAGAGTGGGAATGCAGTTTCCATCGTTACGGAACTGGTCAGGCAGTCTTTTAAAACCAGTCACCAAGTTAATTAAAGACCAGCTGTTGACTCTCGCCAACAGTTATATAGTGCTATTATATAGTGCTATTATATAGTGCTATTATATAGTGCTATTGAAACTCCATTATCAGCAGGTCTTGGGCTTAAACTCCATCACAAAGCAAGCAATTAATAGACCCCTCAGCAAAACTCAATCTATCAATTTCACATGAAAAGGTGTTGAGGTGAGAAACAAGCCTAGCAAATAAAATTCATGAAAAGGTTACAGCCAATAACATTCACAGCAAAATCGACCAGGCACTGCCGGTTTATTTTGCGGCTGAAAATGTAGATTTTTTTTTTACAGGTTAAAAAAAAAAAGTGTCGAAGGTGACTTCGCATACGACAGCAACGTTCGCATACGAGCAAAAGCAAGATTTAAAAGCAATTGTTGAACTCAAGATAAAAAGAGTAATAGTGCAGTTACAAGAAATCTCTAGTGTACGCTGTAGACGCATGTGCAGAACCTCGACGTAGCAACATTGAATATGACTGTTCTCTTAATGCTAGTGATATTACGGCTATGGAATTGTACCCAGACTCAGATAACTGTTGGTCTGTCTTGCACATTCTAACTCCCAGCTATGAAATTCTGTACACTTGTGCATGTTTATTGAAACAAGTAAAATAACGGTTCATTGCCACATCTGGGGAGGTGCCGCTAAGAAGTCTTTATTGCCTTGACAGAGTACAAAATCGACTCAGCAACATAGTAGAGGGATGATATTTATTCTTCCCTACGGCCCCTCTTTCACAGAAGAACGATTGCTAGTCTTTCTCTACTCTATCGTTATTTCCATGGTAGGTGCTAGACTGAACTCCAATCTCTGGTTCTTTCTTTGTAAAACTTTCACAGCAAGAACTCGTCTTCCTACCACCGATGCAAAGAACTTTCCTTTCTTCCTCTGTGTACCTAATGCCAAACGGAATTTCCATGAACAGAGTTTCTTTCCAAGGACTTCCCATCTGTGGAACACATTACCAGAGAACTTCTTCTCTGCAAACTACAACATGGTCGTCTTCAAGTCCTATGTAAACAAATACTAGTCGAGCCGTTTTCTTCAATAGTAAAATTTTGTCCATTCTGCCCATATTTTCAATCCTCTCATGGTCCACTTGACAATCTCATCCACCCTTATCCTCGAGTGGCTTTTGTCCTTAATGTGGTGACTTATTAATATAAAAAATATACAGCTCGATGTACTACAATAAAAAAAATCCACACTGTAAAGCTTGACATACAATTGTATATAAATGTGTTGGCGAAGTATATTCACTTAAAACACAATTTATTGAAGAAACGAACAAAAAATTTAACTTTTAACTTCCCCGTAAAATATTTTTAAAAATTCATTGATTTTCTTTATCAGAAATTAAATAAATTGTCATTAAAAAAACATACGGTGAATCTTTTTGTTTCATAATTTTTTGGCTTCAACACGTCTGTTGCTATAAAAACATAGAAATCAAAACGAGGCTTATTTTCAAAGCCTCGTTTTGGTTTTGACGCCGGTTCGTTTTGATTTGGCTTTTTCCGGCTGTTTACATATTTCGCCGTCGGCAAAAGTCGGTTTTGTTTGGTTACAAAGCTGTACTAGTACCCGTTTGTCTTTGACACTTTCTCTGTGAGAAATAAATGTGCATATATGTATGCAAATTGAATCGGTCCTTTATTATTACCGGCCCTTTATTATTGTCTTTTTCCTTATGTGTTCTCCACCCTAGTATGTTCTCAATAAAACACATTCAATACGGCAACTGCATGTTGGAAAAGGAGCTTCAACACGTCTGTTGCTATAAAAACATAGAAAACAATGGAATATCAAATGTTTTCATTTTTTGAATGCAATAAAACTTAAAATCACAAATTTAATATTTGGAATAAGTAATCTTCATACCGTTTCTAGATTTGTTTTTAGATAATAAGTTATGTTAAGACTAGGATGTTTACTATTTAAATGTGATTGAATTGTGCTCCGATAAATTACGTGAATTTTCCAGAAAAAAATTGTCTTAGTATTTAAAAAAAAAAATTTTTTTTAAACATAGTTCACCCCAAACAAGGCAGGTCACCACTGTAGACGTAAGAGGCTATTGAGAATTAGGGTGTAAGTTTTAGGAGTCATCCTAAGTTGGGAGCTGTGCAGTTTTTATTTTGTAATGACATGTTTGTTTTGAGATAGAGTAGGGTGGGAAAAGTGGATGTCTGTTTGGTGCCAATAAGCTCACACAACCGGTCCATTAGTCGTGACTGGGTCCATGGGGGTTGTGACCTCAGGAAAACCCACCAAGGATAACTGTAGGGTCCCTTTCCATGCGCGACATGGCACGTACAGTTACTCCAATATTATACAACTGTTGATAAAGCAGCCGTTCTTAACGCTGCCTAAGAGTTAGAGCTCCTGTAGTACCAGTCGGAAACAGCAGTCAGACAAGCTGTCAAACCTGTACCCTCAACCTGTCAGAACAAGAGCAACTTTTCCCAAGTTGCCCAGGCACTGGGTGTCTTTGAGGTGTCCCAGCACTAGTATCTCTGTGCCTGGCTAATAGATAGAGAATGAGTGCGAAGGCTGGGCGATAGGCAGCACCTATCTACTAACCGATATAAAATCAATTTGGTTTTTTATCAGAGATGCAGTCTTCAATCTTGCACATTTTTGTGCTCAATGTCTAAGGACAGATCATAAAGCATAAACGAACACAATCTGTATAATAATAGGCTGAAAATTAACAGGTGACAATAATAAAAAAAAACGAATGGGACGAGAATTGGTGGGAGGAGAGGAATGACGAGGGGGGAATATTAAGCATAAGATTCTTATAATCTGAAGGTTGTGAGTTAAATCCATGTACAGGACAGTTTATTTTTATTTTTTAAAATTTTCTCTTCAATCACACCCCAAAAATAAATTTCACTAAACAATAGCCGAGAAGAACTAAGTTAAGATATAAATATTTCATTGTTTGAATGTAAATAATATTTTTTATTGTGATATCAAAATGTGATACATCTGTTTTCAGTTCTTGATTGATTTGTTCCAAAAATGTAGCCTTTCTCTTTATCCTTTTTTACGAAATTGACTTTTAACGGCCCCGTTACATTCACGTTCCGCGCACCTTTTCAGGCTTAAAAAAAAACATTACATTTTTTAGAGACCGTTAAAACTAGAATTTTTTTATTTTTGATAAGGGAGATACATTCTATGCGTTTTTTGGGGGTGGGTGGGTGGGTGGGTGAGAGGCGAAAAAAAACAACCCCTTAACCCTATCACTAACCCTAAGTCCGAGTGACAAATCCCCCTATCTAGAAAAAAAAACCCTTCACTCTGCCACTATCCCTAAAAAAACAACTTGTCTAAACTGCTCTAACACGCTATCCAGTTAAAGAATAGCCCGGAAATGGGTGATGATTTTACGTTAAATTTATATGCGATACTGATCCCCCACTTTAAATTTTAAAATAATCGCTTTTCTTTCTTTTTCGTTAGATTTTTCAGGGGGTTCACACGTAATTGCCTACAAAAATAAAATTTCTTTCATTTTTTTTTTTGGGGGGGGGGACGTAGCTGAGGTTGCTCTTCTACAATAATGGCATAACTTTATATAGAGGTAATGGGTAAAAAATGCCAGACGAGTTACAAATGCTCAAATATTACAAAACTTTAATTGTAAAAAAAAAAAAAAGAAAGACATGTTAAAGAAACTATCTACATAACATGCCCTTTTGTCTAAGATCAAAATGTAGTATCTGTTCCGATGGATACTGCACCCCATAAACTGGTATTGTCTTGGCTTTCGGGGCTTGATTTACGCCGGTCTATGGGTCTGTCCTGTGCAGTTCTAGGAGGTCCCCCCCCCCCCAGGCTTCGCCTCCCCTCTTTGTAAGTTTATTGCTTACTGCCTGAGGCGTCCCTACCGGGGAATGCCGGCGGGGCTGCCCAGGCAATTTTTTAAACCCCACTTTCCCGACCCGACCTTAGGTCACATCTTACTTGTGGGAGTAAGATAAAAACTGGCCTTGTGCCTAACTCCTGGATAGGAGTAAATCAATACATACAAACTATGCATACCATTTTAAAGAAAACAAATTATTGTTTCACATCACGCTCACTTAAATAGCTAATAAAAAAATAAGAATGCAAATAGAAATAAATAAAAATAAATTTTATTACTTTAAGGGACGACCAAAGTATAGTGAATGTGTAAACAAGTGGTATGTATGCTGAACTGAAGGCATAAAAGAAAAAACAAGATGAAAGGGTAGTATCTGTTCTGATGGATGCTACACCCCTTAGACCGGTACCGTCTTGGCATTCGGGACTTGATTCCGCCGGTCCGAGGGATCGTCCTGTCAAGTTCTAGGATGTCCACCTTCTCACCCTTTGAGAGGGGGTTAGTTTATTGCTAATCGCCTGAGGCGCCCCATACTGGGGAATGCCGACGGGGCTGCCCAGGCATTTTTTGTAGGTAAGAGTGCTCTTCCTCTAGGGCGCTGGCTTTTCAATCCCACTTTCTGACCTTGTGTCACATCTTACCGTTGTGGGAAGGGGGAGATAAATAGAAAAAAAAAGCATGAAGCCACTTTATGTAAGGGGCTAACAAGAACGAAATATAATTAGCGCAAAGACAGGAGATGCCTATTGGCCTTCGTCTTGAACAAAAACCAAGGCTATAGGTAGGAGGAAAACAATCAGCAGGAATAGAGTTCCATAAGCCTGCGGTTCTTGGAAAGAAGCTACTGGCTGGAATAGGAAGCTGTATTACAATGAGGTATTAAAACAGCGAATTGATGGAGACCACTAGACCAACGAGTTAAACGAGCTGGAACAAAAGAAGCAGGGAATAGATCACACAATTATGAAGAACACATGCCATAATAGTATTTATAGAAAAGACTGAGACTAGCAACATCACGTCTGTGAGAGAGGGTGCAGAGAAGAAGAAAGCGTGAGGCCAATCAAATTACGGATATGTTTCTGCACCTTATCAAACGTAACAGGTTCACTAGCCCAAATATGGCAACAGTACTCCATACATGGTCTGATAGTAGATTTGTAGAGATAGACAATAACCTCAAGTGTGAGAAAGTGTTTGGAGCGACTTTATGCGAAGCAGAAAGAGCAATGGATCTAATGTATGAACTCCAAGAAAGATTTGATGAGAGAGAAAGACCAAGAAGTTTTAGAGTCGATTTCTCTTCAAGAGCACAGTCATCCATGAGAATCTCGGGGAGAAAAGGGAAACGCCTACGATTGAAAGACACGAGCTGAGTCTTAACTGGATTAAAGGAAACAAGCCATTTCGTATGCCAATCTACAACTGAACCCAGGTCAACTCCTAGATCAGTTGCATATTTCGACTGATCCGAGGAAGATGAGTGAGAAGCAACACCAGAATAGAGAGTGGTATCATCAGCATAGATGTTAATTCCCTGAACAATATTCTAAGTAAAAGAGAATTTCGTTAAGCTTGATTCTAATAAACGACATAAATTATTTTCAGCATAAGTAGGTATGGTTAACATTTTGCAGGTTTTATTTTTAAAGGTTAACTCAAAATGAAAAACTTACTAAAACCTACTAGGGGGGGGGGGGGAAACTGGGGCTTCGTGGATAGTGAGTATCCACAAAAAAACCAAGGCCACGTTCAACAAATATGCCATAAAAGCCCCAGTCACAGTGAAGTGTGAAAATATCGAGGAAGTTGACAACTACATCTACCGAGGGGAAAATGGTGAGAAGTGACGCTGATATCATGCCTGAAATTAAACGGCGAATTGCGCTTGGATGGACAGCCTTTTCCAAAGTAGACACCATCATGAACAGTAGAAAGTCCGCGATGAACATTAAGTAGCAGAAAGTGTTCAATGAATACATCATGTCTGTTATGACATATCAGGACCGGCGGGACAGTTATAAAAGTGTGTGTGTGTGTGTGTGGGGGGGCTCTCCTAAAAAGTGAGGGGGGGCCCGGTTAAACACATGCCTATATAACTTCATTATTGATGACCGTAAAGTAAAAAAATGTGTTCCTATTTACTTGCGTCCCCGCGAGGACAGAGTTGGACACAAAGTACCTGACTTCAGATGCAATCCTCTACCTGTATAAGAGTTAGATACGTCCTAAGATGGGGAGGTACTGTTGCCACATGTGGGGAGGTGCTGTTGCCACATGTGGGGAGGTGCTGCTCGAAGTACTTTTTCTTGCCTAGATAGAACAAAACTGACTTCACAATCTAGTGGGGATGATCTCTTCTTTTCCCTTCACACAAAAGAGATGTTGCTAGTCTCTCTCTACTCTATCGTTTGTTCATAGTAAGTGCTCGACTGAGCTCTAATCCTTACCCACCTGTAAAGTATCCACAGCAAGAACCCGCCTTGCTACAACCACAGCAAAGAACTTTCCTGTGTGTGTGTGTGTGTGTGTGTGCGTGCGTGTGTGCGTGCGTGTGTGTGTGTGTGCCAAAAACCAAACAGAATCTTCATGAACAATCCATCTGTGGAACAAAATACCACAAGGCTGCTTCCCAACCGACTACAAGAATTTACTCAGACTTTTTCAAGATACATGTTTCTGGGGAAAAAAACCCAAGTATTTTTATAGACATGGATGGTAGGAGACAAGAATTCAAAATGAGTAATTACAAGTAAGCGAAGTGTGCAGGACTAGAAGACATAAGTAGTCCCTTAGGGAACTAACGATATTACTGTGCCCTGTGATTTGGTTGGACAAGCCAGCTCACAGGGACAGTGATTACGCATTCAAAAGTAGTCCCTATTGGTGACTGCTACAGGTGTAGCTTAGTCATAGTGGGACAGACATATGTTATCTACAGACACTGTTTCGCTGTATCACAGCTCTTCAGTGTGGCTAGCCATTGAAGTGCTTCAAGCCGGGATCAAAACTTCAGTTTTTTTTTTTTACACTCAGTGCTTCTAACGGTTAAGCTAGTGATAACAGGCTTTGAGTAAGTGAAATCTTAATGTTTATATAAACAATAGTAGCAACCCAAAAAATGCTCAATTTGTTATGAAAATCTTTGTAATTCACGCATATATATATATATATATATATATACTGGTTGGTTGCATTCCAATGACCCAAAAAATCAGTCCACGATCATAATTTTTAATTCATTTTTTATTTCGCCGAATGCCTATATTTTTTTCATTCCGTTTCATGTAAAAAAAAAGAAGAGTAGTCTTTAATCTACCAAGCTGCTCTTCAGAGAACAATAAATATATATATATATATATATATATATATATATATATATATATATATCATCATCATCATCATCATCAACCGGTTTATTTGTTGAATCAGGCCACAATTAATCCTCTGATGAGGGTGGGGCCTGATTGTCTAGTCTCGAAATCTAAGTCTTCCTCTCCACTCCTGTCTTTGGCAAGGCTTGATGGAATCCATAGGCCCTGAAGATCTTGTAAACAACACAAGTCAATCTTCTTTCTGGATATTGTCTCCACCACCTCATTTGCCTTTCCTCGCATGGTTCCAACATTCAGAGATCCAATGCGAAAAAGTTCTGGATGTTCGTATGATTTGCCATAGCCAGGCCCTGAAGATCCACGCATCCTGGGATCTACGAAGCCCAAGACACTACCAGCAGCATTAGTGCTACTGGCACTGCCTTTCTTTTTTTCCTGCTGTATTTCGACTAGACATTGTATTTAAGGCAATTTTACGGCTGGATGCCTATCCTTTATCAACTTGAACACTTTTGGCAGTCCAAGACCTCCACCGTTACCATCTAACTAGGGCTGATGTCGTTTCCACTTAAGCATGTACAAATGTCATACATTACCAGTGAGTTGCTTATCAAGATGTTGTTGGTGAAGTATAAAACAAGAATTCCACTTGTATGAACAAAATAGTGACACATAAGTGAAGTAGACGTGCCCGAAATGTCGTTAAATATTTTTTTTTTTTACCTGGCGAAAGAAGGAAAACAACGCTTCTGTTGAATTAATAAAAATAAAATATATATATATATTTAGGCAAACATTATTAAATAATACAGAGTGTTTTTGCTTGATAAGACTTTCTTTTATTTTTTAAATTTTCTAAATGGTCCATTTAGTATTTGTGGTCAAATTGTTGTATGTAAGTTCCATGTGTTTCTTGTTCCATTTTCTTTCCTTTTTTTGCTAGTACTTTCGATTTGATTCGTCAAATCATCTTAGGGTGGT
>OY744550.1:58003054-58093054 GCA_963556195.1 Sepiola atlantica
AAAGAACAGGACTGCGAGAGAAAGAGAGAAAGAACAGGACTGCGAGAGAAAGAGAGAGAGAGAACAGGACTGCGAGAGAAAGAGAGAGAGAGAACAGGACTGCAAGAGAAAGAGAGAAAGAACAGGACTGCGAGAGAAAGAGAGAAAGAACAGGACTGCGAGAGAAAGAGAGGGAAAGAACAGGACTGCGAGAGAAAGAGAGAGAGAACAGGACAGCGAGAGAAAGAGAGAGAGAACAGGATAGCGAGAGAAAGAGAGAGAGAACAGTACTGCGAGAGAAAGAGAGAGAGAACAGGACTGTGAGAGAAAGAGAGAAAGAACAGGACTGCGAGAGAAAGAGAGAGAGAACAGTACTGCGAGAGAAAGAGAGAGAGAACAGGACTGCGGGAGAAAGAGAGAAAGAACAGAACTGCGAAAGAAAGAGAGAGAGAACAGGACTGCGAGAGAAAGAGAGAGAGAACACGACTGCGAGAGAAAGAGAGAGAGAACACGACTGCGAGAGAAAGAGAGAGAGAACACGACTGCGAGAGAAAGAGAGAGAGAACAGGACTGCGAGAGAAAGAGAGAAAGAACAGGACTGCGAGAGAAAGAGAGAGAGAGAACAGGACTGCGAGAGAAAGAGAGAGAGAGAACAGGACTGCAAGAGAAAGAGAGAAAGAACAGGACTGCGAGAGAAAGAGAGAAAGAACAGGACTGCGAGAGAAAGAGAGAGAAAGAACAGGACTGCGAGAGAAAGAGAGAGAGAACAGGACAGCGAGAGAAAGAGAGAGAGAACAGGATAGCGAGAGAAAGAGAGAGAGAGAACAGGACTGCGAGAGAAAGAGAGAGAGAACAGGACTGCGGGAGAAAGAGAGAAAGAACAGAACTGCGAAAGAAAGAGAGAGAGAACAGGACAGCGAGAGAAAGAGAGAGAGAACAGGATAGCGAGAGAAAGAGAGAGAGAACAGTACTGCGAGAGAAAGAGAGAGAGAACAGGACTGTGAGAGAAAGAGAGAAAGAACAGGACTGCGAGAGAAAGAGAGAGAGAACAGTACTGCGAGAGAAAGAGAGAGAGAACAGTACTGCGAGAGAAAGAGAGAGAGAACAGGACTGCGGGAGAAAGAGAGAAAGAACAGAACTGCGAAAGAAAGAGAGAGAGAACAGGACTGCGAGAGAAAGAGAGAGAGAACACGACTGCGAGAGAAAGAGAGAGAGAACACGACTGCGAGAGAAAGAGAGAGAGAACACGACTGCGAGAGAAAGAGAGAGAGAACACGACTGCGAGAGAAAGAGAGAGAGAACACGACTGCGAGAGAAAGAGAGAGAGAGAACACGACTGCGAGAGAAAGAGAGAGAGAACACGACTGCGAGAGAAAGAACAGGATTGCGAGCGAAAGAGAGAAATAGAGAGTCAGAAAGAGAGAGAGGAAGAGAGCAAGGTCGTTAGAGAGAGATAACAAGAGAGAAAGTAAAAAGGGATTGACTGAGTGAGACAGACAGCATATGCTATACTTATTAGAATCATATAGCCGGTTGCAATTACTGCTAATGATATATAGATTGTAGTTAGTCTTCTAAATTGGATGGTAGAAAATTAAAATGTTATAAAGTATACTTAATATTTGATGTACTATCTCGAAAAACTTTTGAAGAATGCAGACGTCTATACAATGATGGCATTAAAGTTGATATTTATTGATTACAGAATAGACATGAAAACAATGTTAGTAATGTCTGGGTGACTTTCAAATGAGTTTCCAGTTGACGAGTAAACTAATGCAAGTAAAAGGTCAAAGCAGACGACAATTAAAAAAAATAAAATAAAAATAAATCTAGCCAATAAGTCAGGAACGTCCCGACTTTCACTTTCCTCAAAGAAAGGCAGTCAACAGATGTTTTCGAAATATATCTGTTACAAAATGAACATCATTTTTTTTTTTGCATGTATGAATTCTGGTACATTTTTTGTAAGGTAATCTCAGTGAAATTTGACAGTTAGATTGAAATAGAAGCATTAGTTTTGAGCTAATCAAACTGATGAATTAAAAAAAAAAAAAAAAGATTTTTCTTTTAATTTAAAAAAAAAAAAATGATTTTTCTTTTAATTTAAAAAAAAAAAAATTAAAAAATAATTTTTTAATCTAAAAATAAAATAAAAAATAATTTTTTTTTTCGGCGATAATTTCTATTTTCTTTTAATTTCTTTTTTTTTTTCATTTAAAATTCTTTTTTTAATGATTACAACTTATAAAGGTTACCTCCCCTCCACCAACACACACTTGACGACAAGGGTTAAGGTGATAGATAGATTGACAGTTAAATAATATGAGAATATTAAAAATCTTCTCATACCACTCACTTAAAACAAGGACCGACCCAGAAAACTAATTTTAGAAGTGAATTTAACTTAGTATTATATCCACTGCGCCACGGGTCCTTGCAGCACAGTCGATATAGTACTAAGTTAAATTCTAAGCGATAGTCATCTGAAGGTTGAAGGTTCAATCCTCGGTGCAGGCGATACGAAGAATTGCGAATTACTGAAGACTTCTCCCAGTCATGGCTGACGGAACAAGAGCATGCTACCCCCGTGGATTAAATAAATGGTTCCGTTCGAAATTCCGTCCAGATTCCCGTATTCGACAGAAATATTCCTGAAGATGAGAAATGTAGTTCAAATAACCAAAATTATACAAAATCAATGAAACATTTATTTGTTCGTTTATGTCTCTTCAGAAATTTCACAATTTTTAACAATTTTCTCAGTTAAAATATTTAAATTTTTTTTTTTCTTCAATTGAAATTTACACTATTTTATTAATATTAAGTTGTGTTAAATATTCCATCTGATAGTTACCAAAAATACTGTTCACTTAATTTCCGTTATTTTTTCTGAATTCATCTAATTTTATTTTAACATAGTTTATGTTATTACTGTTCGAAGTCAGATTTGACAACTTGTTCATAAAACATAAAATAACTTTAGCAGTTGGACAAAACATTAACAGGAAATGATCACAGAACCAAATAACATTTGATTTGGGGAAAAGAGAAAGAGAAAAAGAAGAAAATAAAAGAAAGAAAAAAAGAAAGAAAAGAGAAAAAATAAAAGAAAGAAAAAATAAGAGAAAAAAAAGAGAAAACAGAAAATAAAGAAAAGAAAAAAGAGAAATAAGGAAAGAAAAAAGAGAAAAAAGAAAAAAAGAGGAAAAAAGAAAAGATAAAAGGAGAAAAGAATAAAAGAAAAGAAAAAAAAAGAAAAGGAAAAAGAGGTAGGAGGGCTAGGAAAGAAAAAAAAGAGGAAAAAATAGAGGGAAAGGAAAATAGTAACGAATAAAATAGAGCAAAGATGAAAAAAGGGGCAGGAGAGGAAAAAGTGGAGAAAAAGTGAAAAATGCAAAAAAAAAGAAAGCAATTATTATCGATTATTATCGATTATTATCGATTAATAGGTGAACTACAGGTCAAAAGGTGAGATGTTATAACGGAACATAAAATTCACATCCCCTTTTCATAGAGTCTGAGATAGGTACATCACAGCTGACGACTCTACTCTCGTCATGTGGGCAAAACGGACGTGTACATATCCGAGACAATGGCTGAATCTTTAGAAAATGACCTCCAGGCTGTAGTGGATTGGGGTCATAAATGGTTGGTAACTTTTAATGCCGCAAAGACAAAGCTCCTTTCCTTCAATAACTACAAGAAACCTCTTCAACCACCGATTGGCATGGCAAATAACACCCTACCTGAGAGTTCAACATTCAAACTCCTCGGCCTAACCTTCACACGTAACATGAACTGGAACAAATACATAGAAGACATTGCCAAGGCTGCTGCAAAGAAGGTGAGCTCCCTCTACCGTGCTAGTAAACTCCTCACACCTGACATTATCCTTTATCTCTAAAAAACCACCCTCCGCCCATGTATGGAGTATTGTTGTCACATCTGGGCTGGTGCACCATCCACTAATCTCTCCCTCTTACAAGGTCCAAAAAAGAGTCGCCAACTTAATAGGTCCTTCATTATCCACCAAGCTCCAGCCCCTGTCCCATCGCCACAATGTTGCATCCTTGTGCTTGTTTTACAAATACTTCAATGGATTGTGCTCCGATGAACTAGCTGCTCTAGTGTCCCCTCGACGCAAATACACTAGAACAACCCGACAATCAGCTATGTCCCATCCATTCACCGTGGAGGTCCCCAGATGCCAGAGAGCCTTCTACTCCAGCAGCTTCTTTCCTCGTGCTGTCGGCCCCTGGAACTCCCTCCCTGCTCCCTGTTTCCCCGACAGTACCGACACGCAGAGGTTTAAAACTAATGTAAACAGACATCTCGCTGCACAGCTCCCAATTTAGGATGACACCCAAAACCTACACCCTAATTCTCAGTAGCCCCTTACGTCTACAGTGGCGACCTGCCTTGTTTGGGGTGAAATATCATTGAAAAAAAAAAAAATAAATAAAAAAATAAATAAATGACTAAAATTTTTTTATTATTAAAAGATTATTTTTAAAAAAGTTAAAAATAAACAACATAATGCACCATTACTCTCTTATAAGTATACGGTTTTTAATTCTTTTTTTACAATAATTTAATTGGTTACCTATGATATTCCAAGAGTTCTTCATGCTAATTCTGACTGATATCTATAAAGACTAAGTATTTATCATTATTATTATTATTATGATTGTTAGCAATAGCAATATAATTTTGATTCAAGTCATCACTAATTTGGAGCAAAGATTCAAGACAAAGGGACAGCTTCGAGTTGTAGAATTATTAAACTCAAAAAGTTCTTTCATGCTAAAAATAAATTTACAACAGAAGAATTTCAACCGCACACAAGATTTTACTGGATTAAAGTGAAAACTGAAATCAGTTTAAGTTGCAGATTTTTGCAAAGCAAAGATTAAGCATCCAAAATGTCGGACATTTATACACAAACTTTAAGTGAACCAAGCCCTGTCAAAAGTAACCAAATTATTAGGTCTCATTTTGACCGTGCCAGCCACATCTGTGAAACATCATTTTCTCCCTTGAAGCAAGTCAATATCAGGTCTTCTCAAAGTGATTTATTATTGTATCCACCATTTTTTCAAAGCTGTTTCATATTCTCTCTCGTTTTGGCTAAATACATTCATATTGCTGGAGTTTTTAGATATTCTATAGCTTATTGAAAAAAAAAAAAATGTTTGAAAACTGTTTTTTTTTTTTTCTGGTTAGAATATTTATTAATGGGATATTCTGTTTTCTAAAATAAAAGTCATATCTATAAAAATGCACACATCTTTTCAAGCAAATTTGATCTATATATCAAAAGAAATTTAAAAAAAAGTTTGTATCATTTCTGGTTTATCTGTATGGTGTATTCTGAAATATTGTAAGACTATCATCTCTACAAATATCTTGAGGAGAGTTTATACCTCTACTTTATCATAACCACCCTGGACTTGACTTTGACTTGACTTGGTCCCTTAACCCCCTCCTGGGTCGTAGGGGCGCTGCACCAATGAACTCCACACCAGCTGTCTCCACTTCTGACGGTCATGGGCAATGGACTGGGTTGTAGCGAAGTTGTAGCCCGTCCACTCTTTGATGTTGTCCGTCCATCTTTTGTGTTGTCTACCTCTACTTCTCTTGACTTGCACTGCTCCCTGCAGGATGGTTTTGGAGAGACCACTGCCCCTTGTCACGTGACCACCCATCATCACATAAAAAAAATTGTATCTTAGAAGATATTGCGCCCTTTGTGTGTGTGTGTGTGCAGATTTGGCTCTGCTCCGATTCCAAGACGTTGATTATATGCATATATTGCAATTTAACAATGAGAATAAAAACTTCCACCCTTGGAATCGTTAATAAAATTCTTAATCCTTTCTGCAATCCAACCATATTTGGCACAAATAAAATTCATTCTATGCCTGACTTGTCCACCAAGTTTCAGTCATGAATGTCCAACAGTCTTTGTTTTACTGCAGTTCAATAATATGTGGTGAGGGGACACTTTGGTTATCGTTTCATCAGTAAGAGGTGTGACCCTTAATTGGCTTCACACTCACCAGACGGTAACCCCTTAGATTTTTATCTGTGGGGGTTATCGCAAAGATGATGTACATCAAAACATCTTCGGATAGTTCCTGAATTGAAGAGGTCTATAACAACCCAAAACAGGGCAGTGCCGAGAGAGAGGAGTGTGACGTCAGAGTTATTGACAATTTTGTACGTCGTATCCAGGTGCGCTTATCATTGAATGGTAATAAAACAAAAAAACTGTTGGATATCCATGACTGAAACTTGGTGGACAAGTCAGGCATAAACTAAAGATATTTGAGGGGGGGGGCGATTCAAATGCTATTTTCCCATTTTTGTTTATTTTGAAGAGTACTCCACGTTATAAATTAAATATATACAATTTTTAAAGTTACAACACACTACACATGTCTCAACGTTACATCGGGTTCAATGTTTTTTTTTTTTTTTTTTTTTTTTTTTTTTTTTTTTTTTTAAATGGAAATCGCTCCAGACAAGCCACTTGATGTAAGGAGCTAAAAAAAATAAAAGAATACTACTTCAAGGTCAAAAAGTAGCCAACGATAAGTGTTAGATGGATGGATTCCGATCCAGAAAACAGCAATTCTTCCCCCTATGTCAGAAACAGCGCCCATGGAATGTGAGGACTAACGGACAAAATAAGGGAAGCAAGAGTTACGAAGCTGCCGAAAGTAAACCTAAGATCCACTTTCTACTCTTCTTCAAAACGTCAATCGACACCCCTTGTGAGATTTATTGCTCATTTTCAACAAAAACAATTGTCTCTTTGAGGCATGAAACTAATGTCTGAGAATGTGTGAAGGCTGTAACTTTAACAATTATATAACAGGAAAATCAACTGGTTACGAGTGGTTAACGACACGGACCGACGACCTGGGCGTGCCAAATTCGAATCCAATTTATTCCACAGAAGCACCACTTTCACATAAGACGTTGGCAACCTTCACGTGGTCCCTCCTGTAAGTACCCGATGTCTTCTAGGAAGAATTCTAACTAGAAAGATATCGGGGGTGGGGTGAGGTGGTGGGGACCAGTCGCAACAATAGAATCATCTGATTCATATGAAATGAATGAATGAATGAAGGAATGAAAGAATGAATGAAGGAATGAAGGAATGAAGGAATGAAAGAATGAATGAAGGAATGAAGGAATGAAAGAATTAATGAATGACTGACCGAATGAATGAACGAATGAAGGAATGAATGGTTATAATTAGAACCAAGCTGAATTAAGACAGCAAACTTTGTATATATAAAAAGCTCGATATCTTTTAGATAGAGCTTCATAAGAATAAATAAATAAATGTGGCTTGTATTACCACTTTATTGCAGTTTCATGAATATAATTATACGTCGTCTCTTTCTGTTTCCGTCTCTTGCATTGTGATAGCCTTCTAATCATCATCATCATCATCATCATCAATCGGTTTATTTGTTGAATCAGACCACAATTAATCCTCTGATGAGGGTGGAACCTGATTGCCTAGTCTCGATCTAAGTCTTCCCCTCCATTCTTGTATTTGGTGAGGTTCGACGGAATCCATACCCAAGGCTCTCTTATCACGTTTGACCACGTCCTCCCAAGACAACTTGGTTCTGTCAGAGAGGATCTTCTCTGCTGGCACATTCGTTTTTGGGGCGATTATCTCAGCTTTACATCGAAAAAAAAAACGGCGCCATATTCAATTTGTAAGGTTTACAAGACTCAATATGCAGGGATAAAAAATATAAATAAAAGCACTTCAAAATACTTAAAAAAAACAAAAAGAACTTAAGCAGGTAAGTAGAAGAGTAACTTATCTTGCCTTTGGTAACATTTATTTGTTGCCTATTTGTTATTTTCACCATTTTTTTGTAAAATCGCCCTTTTCTCATAAGTTATTTAATTGCATGTTTTGATAGTAAACCAGTTGAAGTGGAACAATAAACTTTCATTCATCATTATCATCAACAGGTTTATTTGTTGAATCAGACCACAATTAATCCTCTGATGAGGGGGGGGGGCTTGATTGTTTAGTCTCGATCTAAGTCTCCCCCTCCATTCTTGTCTTTGGTGAGGCTCGACGGAATTCATACCTATGACTTTCATATCACGTTCGACCACGTCCTCCAAAGACAACTTTGGTCTGCCAATGGTGGTGTTCACTATTGCCACATTCAACTGTCGGACTTTAGCAATCCAGCCATTGCTGCGCTCAACATGCCCCAACCAATGCAGTCTGCTCTTCTGCACGATGTCTGCGAGGCTTTTCAAGTTGACCTGTGCGAGTAGAGACCCGAAAGGTATGTTTTGTTCAGATCCATACCCCTCTATATACATATTTCACACAATGCTTCAAGCAAACTACATCTCCTTAGTTTTAAATATAATTATATTTAAATATTTTTTTCTAATAAAAAAATTTGAATAGTGACTCTTTTGAGACGGTAAAATTACCTCCCTTACAAACATGGCTTCGTATTGTAATCTTTTAAAAATAAAAAAAAGGTAAAATGGTCGACTATAGTCGAGGGAGACACAAAAGCTCTTTTTTTTTTTATCAGTTACTACATCGAAGTGTAGGGGAGAGAGGAAGCTGTCACTCCTATCCAAGGATTACTCCACTTACCCTTGATCCTCACCTTATAATGCTGAGTGTTTAGCAAGGGGGCCATCAAGTCCCTTTCTTTCTTCTTTTTTTTTCTTATTTAGTCTTTGGTATGAATTGATCAAGGATTGAACTCTGGTCTCCCAGTCCATTAGCAAACACTCTCACCATTATTTCAAGTATACATAATGAATAGCTCCTTTCCCTGTATTACTTCACTTACCCTTGATCCTCACCTTATAATGCTGAGTGTTTAGCAAGGGGGGGGGGGGCATCAAGTACCAAGTGTGTGGTATGACTCAATTGAGGATTGAACCCTGGTCTCCCGGCCTATTAATGAACGCTCTTATCATTATGCCAAATAGCCTGGTAAAACATTTATACTAATTACATAATTTAATCAGTTATAAGAACAAAAAAAAAAGAAAAAAAAAAAGAAAAAAAAAAAAGAAAAAAAAAAAAGAAAAAAAAACACGGCCACAAAAAAAGTAAACATTAAAAACACACCTACAAATATATCTTATGAGAAATAAAAACGAAATTCTTACAAACACACCAATTAAACGATCTTATATAAATAGAGATTTTGTCCAGTTACATTTTAAAAATTTTTTTACACGTAATAAATACATTGCGGAATTTGTCTCATTTCGAAATATCAGAGATCTTAACTACTTTTAGAAATGGAGACTTTTGCATTAATAGTAAATAATAAATTCTCAACAAGAAAAGCGGATGACCTGACCGGAAATCGAAACCGAAACCTTGAGATCTTCAGTCTGATGTTCTACGAAATGAGCTATTTGGATTTTCCTATCAATAGAGCTTAAAACATTATCTGAACAAAATAATGATAGCTTTGGCATGACGTCATAGATTTATGATTTACGTCATGCTTCAAAACATGAATTCAAACATAAGCGATAATTAGAAATAAATAAATGAATGAATGGGTAAACATTATCAATGGCGTTGGAAATTCTTTTAATAGTGCAAAAAACATTATTTTGCTTTAACTACGTAATGGCGTTAAGAACAACTTAATATTTAATATGTACTAAAATTTGATCCCGTAGGGCCTATAATTTTAGTCATAGAAAAATAAATAAATAAATAAACAAAATTAAAAAAAAAAAATGATTGTAACATGACTTAGGATTTTTATAAAAATACCGCCCGCAGTATCATGGGACACAGTGGAAAACGTATGCGTAATATTTTAGGACCAATCAAATAGCAGGAAAGCATTTTTTTTTCTTTCTTTCTGAGAGT
This sequence comes from Sepiola atlantica, assembly GCA_963556195.1. Lineage (NCBI taxonomy): Eukaryota > Metazoa > Mollusca > Cephalopoda > Sepiida > Sepiolidae > Sepiola > Sepiola atlantica. The sequence continues at coordinate 58,012,947 of OY744550.1, forward strand.
GGTATCAGTGATCTTATGAAAAGATTAAAAAAAAAAAAAAAAAAGAAAAAAAAAGAAAAGAAAAAGAATTCCGAGTGAATGGACATTCGGGTGGCAGAGACGGAAACAACAAAACGCTGTCTCAACCAGCAGCCTAGGCCTATACATCACCATGACAACCAGTCAGCAAGGACTCTTTTTTTTTAATTTTTTTTTTTTTTTTTACATTTACTTTTGAACGTATACAAATCCCATCTAAGTCATTTTTCACAGCTCCAATGACAAACGCGGGAACAATTAATGTTATCTCAACATTCAGATACACACGAACTTTTGAACTATTTCTTCTCATCATGCCACTTCAAGAAACGGCAAAAATAAGGACAAAGTCTTAACACATTGCCATGCCTTTGATTAAAAAAAAAAAAATGAATGTATGTTATTATAAACTAGCTGTATCTACCCGGCGTTGCTCGGGAGTCTTTACTTTCATTTATGTTTCCTTTATTGACCATCCCCCCCCCCCCCGCTCTATTTTTTTCCTTAATTTTCTTATGAGAAAATATTAACATTTTTGGAAAGATAATATGCCATTACAAAGATCTGTCTTGCAGTAAAACTGATAGGACGTCTTACGAAATGCTGAAATTTAAATCCCATAAATACATAACTTAAAAAAAAAAATTCTTTTTAACAACAAAATAGACATGAAACGAATTTTTTTCTTCTTATTTTTTTAAAAAACATTGTAGTGTCGCAAATCACTTCTGGTGTCATTTAGTCATTATATTAATTGAATGAACTTGTTTAAAATTATGACACTTCAAAAAAAGTTGCCAGACAGACGATATTTTGTCTGACAATTTTATTATATAAAGATGTGGCGATGGTCAAGAATTTCCAACAGAAAAACAAGGTATGAAAAAACAAAAACACAAAAACAAAACAAATAGTCAACAAATAACTGTTACCAAAGGCAATAGAAGTTACTTTTCTACTCACCTGCCTATTTTTTTGTGTGTTTTAGAGTATTTTAAAGCGTCTTTATTTACATTTAATTTTCTCTAAAATACGATGTCGTTAGGCTTAGATTCCACAATGGCACCAGCCAGTTGAGGAAAAATTAAATGTAAATAAAAACACTTTAAAATACTTAAAAAATACAAAAAAATTATGTCAGTTAGATAGGTAGAAAAGTAACTTTTATTCCCTTTGGTAACAGTTATTTGTTGACTATTTGGTATCCCCCCCACCCCTTTTTAAAAAAAATTCTTGACAATCGACAAAGATGTAAAGGCGATTTTTTTTTCTTTTTCAAAGAAAATTAGATATAATCTGTCTTTCTATCCGGGGATGTATTTGAAAACGAAGCCCTATACCAAGACCAAACAATTTCTGAGTAAAATTTTACAAGGAATCCAATGGTGGTATTATTTTTGTCTTACGATTTTTACAATTGTACGTTTTGCATTCATGCTAGAAATGCATAACCGGCAAGATGACATTTTACTTTATTTATAACCATGTCAATTAAGAGTAATAAAAATTATATGGGAGGTTCAGGGCTAGGAGCAAGAGTACTCATTCATTAATTCGTTAGGATGGGGCCTGCTAGTGTTATGTAAATTATTATTTTAATTTACAATCTGCTGTCATTTTTCTTTGCAAAAGTTTTTGTTTCATTTTTATTATAAAGTATGGATCCCAAAAGTCTCAATTTTCTGCAAAATTCCAGGTTGGTGGACGCCTACCAATTCTTATGGATGAACATAACCCTTCCTGAAAATTTAGTTGAAATTGGACCAGAAGTAACAACCTTAATTGCAAGGGCAGAAAGACACAATTCCCTGAATTATATTAATGAGATAAAATGTGCGATGACACATTCTGAATTGAATCGCAATCTTATTTGGTCAATTATCTCAAAAGGTGAATCAAATAATTGGTTGGATGATTAGAAATTGTATTTCTAGGGAAGCAAATGATATTGTTAGAATATTTAAAACTTTAATAAGACCTCATCTACAATATTGATATGATATGAAAATTAGAAGGTGTGCAAAGAAATGTGACTAAACTAAAAAAAAAGAATACAGGATCTCAATTATACACTGTAGGTTGGAATCCTTAGGTTCGACTACTTTACTAGATATCAGAATTGGAATGTAGTATTCAAATTAGAAGGCATACAAACACTCTAATGAGACCTCATATAAATATATTGTCCTCAATCCTGGGCACAAGCAGCTAGACATGGGCATTGGGATATAATATAAATAAAAGTGACTAAACTAATAAAAAGGATTAAAAGATCTCAATTATAAGAAACGGTTGGAATCTTTAGGACACTTATCCCTTGGTCTCTCCGCACCGTTAAAACTTAAGGATAAGTTGAAATCCTTAAGTTTTACTACTTTATGAGGCAAAAATGACGAGTGACTTAACTAAGACGTTCAGAATAATTAATTTATATTTTATAATTTGGAACATATCTTTCCTCATATTTATTGACAAAAAAGATTCCAAAAACTAAATATGCTCTACAACTATATTTCGTTTTTTATTAAATATATTTCTGGAACATGTTGCCGTATCTGGGTTTAAACAGTTCTGCTATAAATCATTCTAAAAATAAACTACAAGAGTTTCGAAATAAATGGTAAATAAATTTATTTACAAGATCATTTTTTTAAGTCATTTTTTCAAGTCATTTTCATTCAGTTTCTTTCCCCAAATAACTTAGTCCGGCTAGAAAGATGTTTGAAATAGAGATATTTACAAGGACATTTTTTCAAGTCTATCTGATAAAACATTTACGAGAATTCGATTTGTATATTCATATTATATATAAAATTAAGGGCTACTCTTATAGAGAACGATCCGCATTTCCATGACTTCGCGTTGCCAACGTTCGGACAATCAGGTTGCAGCAAGCAGACGATAACTTTTGGAAGAAATTAATTTCTACAATCTGCAGCATGTAAAAAAAAAAAAAATGAATTCCTACGATTTGTGTCAGCGCATTGAATCTTCCGAAGGACTCATTGAGTTCTGTCAGCAACGATCACTTCTAGCGAAAGACTAACCCCAACCCAGAAAATGTTTAAAAGAATAAAAACATTGAAATAGAAAATTGGTTAAAAACAGTGGTTTTCTTGTTTGCTATATTAAAAAAAAATCATTAAAATTTTTATTTAAAAACATTTGCTTAACAATGGCTCCTTTGACAAAAAAAATCATTAAAATTTTTATTTAAAAACATTTGCTTAACAATGGCTCCTTTGACAAAAAAATCTAATTAATAACAGTTGTTTAGCTAGGATTTGTTCATTATTTATTTTTATGTATGTATTTTTTTTACTTTTCTTTTCTTTGTCTAATTTTTTGTTATTTGCAACTTTTCTTAAATTTATCGTCTGCCAGTCTTCACCTCGACAACTCTCGGGTACTTCTGAGACTTGGCCGAACATGTCGACGCAAAATCACGGAAACACGGGTAGTCCTATATAAGAGTACCAATTAAGGTGATTAATTTCTCACAATTAGATTTTTACAATTGTACGTTTTGCATTCATGCTAGAAATGCATAACCGGCAAGATGACATTTTACTTTATTTATAACCATGTCAATTAAAAGTAATAAAATTTATATGCGAGGTTCAGGGCTAGGAGCAGGAGTACTCATTCATTAACTTAGGCCACAACAGCATTGCATCTGACAAATTGATATTTGATTCTGCCCAGCCAATTTTTTCTTTATGCCATCATGTTCTTTACAACAACAAAAAAAATAATGTATTTTGATTCAGTTTCTTTTCCCAAAATAATTTAGTCTGGCTAGAAAGATGGTTAAAATGGAGATATTTTTCGATGATGACCAAAAATTCTAAATTGCTCTATCTTTCACATCTTTCAGCTAAGCAGTTAAATTTGCTTAGATTACTTATTAAACTGTTTATTTCTTATTGATTGAATATCATTATAGGAAGTATAATAATTTTCTTTGGAAATTTTTTTTTTTACGATGTTGTTTCTGTAAAACAAACAAATAAGCCAACTGAAAACAGCTTAAAAGTTGAGGCATCAGAATTAAAATTGCTGAATTGTATTTCTGACTTCTGTTCTTGGATATGTCGTATTTATCCCCCCCCCCCCACACACCACAAACTTTTTACATTAATTACTCAATAATTATACGCTTTTTCAATTATTGTTATTTTAACTCCTTTTAATCTATTAATTTACCAAATTATTATTGTTATATTTTTCTGAAAGATTAAAAGGTTAATTAGTCCCTATTTCAGTCACGTAAATTACTTGAAAGACCACACACAATGCCAGATCTCGGTGTATTTGCCTTTTTCTGGTGCCGGATTATTTTCTTCTTTCTTCTCTTCACCAACAAAAGATAAGACATTCGTTCTTAGTAGCAGCAGCAGCACTTGCTCGAATTCAACTAAGTGGAAACCCAAAACAAAAATAAGGTTGCCGACGAAATATGATGTTAGCTGCATGGCGTCAAAAAAAAATCTCTTCCTCGAGCAAAAATGCCACTCCTTTTATTCAGCTCTTTTGAAGTGCCAAAAGCGCCTATTTTGCATAACCACGACCGTCACCTCGAAATGAAACAGTACCAGTTTTGCTCCCGTGCGCCCACTATTTTCTTGCAGCGGGTGTATGCTAGTCATGGCCACTTATCCCTTGGTTTATCGGCACCGTCACCACATTTCCGTAATACGTTTGATCAGTTTAACATTAACCATAATAATAATAATAATAATTTGGTAAAGATTCCCGGGCAACGCCGAGTAGGGACAGCTAGTATTATATATTTCTGTGAGATTTTTTAATTTTTTAAAGTTGATTAAGAGATAGTGAAAGAGGTATCATAAATAAAGACAATATAAAAGTAAAACCAAAAAAGATACTTACTGCCTTCATTTTCTTGATGTCTGACAGTGTATTTCTTATTTGCAGCATCATAATGTTCAATTAAGTTGTGGACGATTCGATTATCTGAAAGCAAATCAGGAAAAGATACATAAGCCAGGTTGAAACTTAAAAAAATACAAATGAGCAAACGTCATGTTGTAAAATATTTAGATGACTTAACTTTGCCATCTATAAGTTACTAAAACTCTTACAAATGGAAACAATATAATTTATATATCTTAAAAAGTAAAGAGAGATTTTTTCCCCCCATTTGATTGACCGGTATATCTTCATGGTTATATTATTGGTTTGCATTTAAATAAAAAAAAAATAAATAAATAAATAAGAAAATAAATAAGATTTTATAATTTTGTTCAAATGCAACGATTTTTATATTTTATCCGGACGGTTGCAGTGATAATAGATAAAAGATATTTGAAGTGGTCAACCTCCTTAAGAAGTTCCCCACCAAGGACGATTGGCTGCTCTTCAGAAGGAAGAAATCCTGCTGTCAGCAGTTTTGTTTTCTCATGCAGAGTAAGTGATTGGGACCTATGATGATTTCTTGACCATAATAATAAATAAGCACAAACTGAAGTGGTATAAGCATGTCACACAATCGACAGCTGAAGACAATCCAGTAGAAGATGAGGCAGACAACAAATGAGATGGGAAGACAGCATCTCGAAATGGACAGTTCAAAAGCTGAGCAACACTGATGAAGTCAAATGACAGCGGAATGAAGAGAACTGATTACCATATAATCTGTGGTACCCCCCTCCACTCAAGGTCATCAGGATAGTTAAAGGTGAAAACTATCTAATTATCTAGGGAAGCCTAAAATCTCAATGGAAAGTTTTAACCTCAGATTTTAATGAAATTTAAGCTACAGGAAAAATTACAAAATTCTATGAATTCCTCAAATTAAAGCAAATTTCACCTTTTTTTTTTAAAATTATGATTTGTATAATTTTATTTTAAGTTTTCACCATGGTACTATGTTGATCGCTTTAGAGTATTTTAGGATTTGGACCATTTTAAACTTATTAAAAGAGTGAAACAGGTCTCAGTATTATGAACCTTTCGTGGGTGGGTACACGAGTTCTTAATAATTTATATAATAATACGCTACGGTAATTTGATATTTGTACCCACTTATCACTCGCATAACCACGTTGGCACACTGGTTCCCATTAAATCACCAAAGTTAAGCAACGTTGAGCCTGGCTAATACAAGATGGGTGACCATTTGGAAATATCAAACACTGTATGTCATCTCCCCCAACTGGGAGTGTGCATGCTGAATGTGGGCCGCATGTGAATTTGTATTCCCCATAAACGTCCACTTTCAATAGAAGGCGGGATGCCCGGCGCTGGGCGAATACTACAAAAAAAGTAGTAATACTGGTTATTCGATCACTCGCAACCCTTTTTTTTAAAAGATGGGATCGACAAAGATTTTTATTTATTTAAAGAATATTTAGTTGATAATTGAAAGAAGAGAGTATTTATTTTGAAATGATTTCAATTGTAACAAATAAATTAAAAGGTTAAAATTTATTTAAAAGAAAATATTTAGCTCACAATTATTTTTAGGTTAAGAAGAAAGAGACTATTGTTTTAAAGGCTATACATTGTTGCAATTTCCAATAAATATTCTTTTTATTTATTTAAGCAGTCCCAAAACTTTGGTTCAAAGAAAATGTCTGGCACCAGTAAGTCACTTGTGTTACTAAAAATAAAGTCTTTTGGAATGTTCTGGAAGTTTCAGTCCGTGATCTAGTAACCCAGAGGTCAACCTCTTCTTTAAAATGAAACTCTTGTCTCTTCACAATTTACAAATATACATTCTTGAATCTCTGGTAACGTGACCCCATCCAAAGAAGAAAGATAGAATTATTTGAAAAATCGGTTTGGACATGGCATTCGAAGAGAAAACATGAAAATATCCCGACTCCCAATAAGCGAAAATACAGACAAAATGTCTATTCCGGTAAACGTTTTTTCTTTTATCTTTGAAAAGGTCCTTGTTTCCTTTGAGGAACAGGGTTCTATGTAAGATGTATGTCAAATGTTTTTTTTAATTTTTGTGTACTTTTGCTTGAGGGGTTTTCTTCCATGAGTGATCCTTGGTTTTCTAATGAGCTCCATAAATGAAAGATCCTGGTAATTACTTGTTTGTTTGTTTGTGCGCGAAACGGTCGTCAAGTTAAACTGAACTGTTTTGAATTTCGGTAAGAAAAAATGAATAAAGATTTGGTCACTGGAATTTAGCATACCATTGTTTACTAATATATGCTCTGTTAAATATTAACACTCATCGAGCTTTTACATTGAACAGTTCTGGTAAATTAAAAAATATTGACCATATAAAGAATAAGGACCCCGGAAATTGAAAAGATGAAAAGAGACGAAATTCGGTTTACACCGGTTGACCGTACCGTTTGTTTGTAAACAAACGAATAATGATGCTGTGCTTTTTAGGTTTTCGTCAAAAACTCGCTTTTTAATACAGGGAAATATTTATTTTAATAAATATTTATTTTTAATGTAGGATGCGTTTTTTTTTTATCTACAAAACCTTTTTAATAATCAAACGAAACATTACAGAATTCTCGTTCTAAAATGTTTTTGTGTCACTATTTACTTGCCTCCTCCGAGGGCAGATTACATGAAAAAAATTAACAAAAGAGGGGTATATTAAACATTTATTTACTTTTCTTAAAATACACAACACGAAAAATAGAATATTCTGTGTTTATTAAAACGTATTGTAAAAGAAAATAAAAAGACGCACACTATAAGATTTTTAAATTTTATTATGCATTCTGCCCTCGAGGGGAGGCAAGTAAATAGTGACACGAAAACATTTTAGAACGAGAATTCTGCAATGTTTTGTTTGATTATTAGAAAAGTTTTGTAAATAAAAAAAAACGCATTCTACATTAAAAATAAATTTTTAATAAATATTTATTAAAATAAATCTTTCCCTGTATTAAAAAGCAAGTTTTTAATGAAAACCCCCCAAAATACAGCATTATTATTCGTTTGTTTACAAAAAACGGTTAGGTCAACCGGTGTAGAACGAATTTCGTCTCTTTTCATTTTTTTCAATTTTCAGGGTCCTTATTCTTTATACGGTCCAAAAATATATACAGAAATATATTTATATAAAATAAATAAATAAGTAAATGGAGAGATAATAAAGATCAAATTTTATTTTGAAAAGTCAGTGCTCAATATACAAGATAGAGCAATACTAAAATGAAATGAATGGTGAGAATAAAAATTGGAAAAAGAACAATATTTATTGAATCATCAAGTAGTTGAAACAACGAATATATATTTATTTCGAATTTCTGGAAGACTTTCTGCTATATTTGCTGAACATTCGTAATATCCTGGATGAACCTTTTTTGGACTGTTACATTTTTCCATCGAAGTTGATTTTATTTGCTCAAAACTTTTGTATATTTTTTTATATTTTCAAATGTGTGCTAACAGTAATATAATTTTAATGATTTATCCCTATAATCTCTTTTGGTGATAAAAGCTTGCATTTTTGAAAATACATGGGTTAAGGTTATTTATATATTCCTTGTTTGATGGTTCAATAAATATTCTTTTTCCAATTTTTATTCTCATCACTCATTTCATTATATATATATATATATATATATATATATATATATATATATATATATATGGGAAGAGAAGGATGAAAGTAATCCGACGTGATGGGAAAATGAAAAAGGAAACCCAAAAAATGGATGTTTTTTATGTGTACATCAACGTTTCGTCTTTATTTATAAGACTTCATCAGGATGATAAAATAGAGAAAAAATGTCATGCAAGCACAGATACATGTAGGGTAGACATATTGGGAAAAATAGAATGAAATAGTGGCCAACTACTGGGTGGACGTCCGTATTTGTTGGAGAAATAGAAATGAATGTAGAAAAGAATGAGTGGGGAAAATATCCCTATATATATATATTAGCCTGACAAAGATGTTCTACAACAAAAGCTTGCAAAAAAAAAAATGAAAAAGATGAATTTTCCATTTAAATTGCACGATGTGTTGATTTTCAAAATATTTCATTTAAATACATTTTCATGCGTGCCTCAAAGATGTTATCAATTTCCTTATTCAAAAAGCGCCAATCTGCACATAACATCGACCAGACTACTTATCCTAACGTCTTCTAGAACTTGACATGCTTTTCTGCCTTTATCGTGGTTAATATAATCAAAATGAGAAAGAATAATAATAAGAAAAACAAACTATAAGACAGTCTCGCCTGACAAAGTTGTTCTACAACGAAAGCTGGCAAAAAAAAAAAAAAAATTAAATAAATGATTTTTTAATTCAAATTGCACAATGTGTTGATTTTCAAAAATATTTTACTTAAATACATTTTCATGCGTGCCTCAAAGATGTCAATTTCCTTATAATATATATATAATTTCTTCTCACATGTTTTTTTTTGTTGCTATTTTTCATTTTACTGACATTCTTAGAACTTAAAACTATTTAACTCAGTGATGCAAGTCCATTCATTTTGTTGCTCTCAATCCACATTTACCTTTTTATATATTATATATTTTCTCCTAAATATATTAAATATATTAAATAAGAATAAATATCCTATTTGTTTGGTTTTTAACATTTCGTTTTTCTTGTCTCCAATCACCATTTTTGGGTATTGCCCCATAAACGGAATCTGGAAATTATAGCATAAGCTGAGTCATAATCGACAAAAAATCAAATAAATAAGAATGCGATGACTAATCTTGACTAGAAAAGTGTAAAACTTCAACAACTTTTGGGCCAGATGTCTTAAACTTGAGGATAAAAAAGTGGCCATTACATGATGGGGGACTGGTGCACAGATGGGGTTTCTTGTGGTGGTGGTGGTGGATAGGGTTTTCTTTCCTTCTCTGGAGAAGAACTAGAACAGACACTCACTCTAATTTTAAGGTCAGCAGTATCTGCTGACCTTAAAATTGATTGAGTCCCTATTTTGCCATTGGGTCAAGTTCAGTATTACTAATGCAAAAGTATGGAAGGACCAAAAGACAAATTTATTAAACTTATTAAAATTTGAGGAAAATATTGGTCATGAAAAGGGGTTTTTGAGACCATTGTTTTAATATTTTGGGGATAATTCGGACTACTCTTTGCATCTTGGTTATTATTTTCATAACGTTTCGGCCGATGTAGCCTCCGACCTTCTTCAGGTACATCTTTTCGAACTTGGGAACCTATACAGTATTTCAAACTGAAACTGTTACTTAATCCAGGAGGGGGGGGGGGTAGATTGTTCTTGTTCCGTCAGCCATGAACCTGTAGCGCAACGGTTAAAGGTGTTGATTAACAATCAGTTCTAAGTGACAGTCTTCTGGAGGCTGAAGGTTCAATCCTCACTAGAGGCCATAATAATTAAGACCAGCATAATAATTAACACTTCTACCCGGTCATGACTGATGGAACGAGAACAATCTCTCCCCCATTGATTATATAAAGGGTTCAGTTCCAAATTCCACATAGGTTCCTGAGTTCGACAAAGATTTCCAAGTTCGAAAAGATACACCTGAAGAAGGTCGGAGGTTACAACAGTTGAAACGTTGTGAAAAAGTAACAACCAAGATGAGAATAGTAGTCTGAATAATACAAATTATCAACCATCATCTAAAAAATTCTGAAACACCATTATCTTAGACGATTAGACCTCATGGCCTCCGTTCAGTCGTGCGAGACAATGGATACCCCCTGTAAGGTAAACTGCACATGTAATTGTGAAGCAAGGGTTGTGCAATCCCCAACCACACCTCTCCTGAATCGGCACTGCTTGATTCCAGTGACAAGGAGAAGTCCAAGAATGCCGAGATAAGCAGAGAGCACATACAACAGCTGGTATTCCTAATGGGAACCATTTTAGTATTGACCAGGCTCAACGTTGCTTAACTTCAGTGATTTAATGGGAACCATTTTAGTATTGACCAGGCTCAACGTTGCTTAACTTCAGTGATTTAATGGGAACCATTTTAGTATTGACCAGGCTCAACGTTGCTTAACTTCAGTGATTTAATGGGAACCATTTTAGTATTGACCAGGCTCAATGTCGCTTAACTTCAGTGATTTAATGGGAACCATTTTAGTATTGACCAGGCTCAATGTCGCTTAACTTCAGTGATTTAATGGGAACCATTTTAGTATTGACCAGGCTCAATGTCGCTTAACTTCAGTGATTTAATGGGAACCGGTGCCTCAATGTGATTATGCCGTATTCTATTATACTATTCGACCTATGGAGTTAAAATTTGGTAAGAATGATACTTATTGTATTGAGATTGTCATAAGGGGTCATTTGTTTTCCCTTGACGGAGAAGGAACTCTGATTTTTAGAAATATATATATATATTTTTTTTTTACATCAGATTTTAACGACATGTAAACCATAGTACAATTGCATAGAATTAAGAACATTCTTAAAGTTAACACTTTTCACAGAATATAACTTTAGTAATTTATAAGCTATTTTAAGAATTTTCATCATTAATAGGTATCCCAAACAAAAATTTTACTTTCATTATAGCTAAAAACTTTGGTGCCTCTTTATTATTGGGGACAGATAACATTTTCATCTTTAATTTAGAAGAGTTGAAAGGGGAGATAATTCAAACTGTTCTTTTTGTTGTAACCATAACCCATGAGGAAAATCCAGACAATTAGTAAGAAAATATATTTAAAAAAGGCTACTTATGCAGTTTACGGACCGGGCTGAAATAATAACGTTATAATTTAGCAAGCCATTCTTAACATGTGTAGGTGGAGGGTTGATTAACTATTCTGTACTTTCATCTAACAATTTAATAAACAGAAGATAGCGTAAAAATTGAATTTAACTTGAAAATACTATCTAAAAAAATAGCTCGGTCCGTAAACTGCAGAAACACAAAAAACAAAAAAATACATAAAACGGATTATTTATCAATCAATCAATCAATCACATCGCTCGCTCGCTGCTGTTCGCCATTGCCATTTTAATACAAAATCAAATAAAACTTCAGAGAATATGTTGAGAAAACAATTTGAATTATCTCCCCTTTCAACTGACTCTTCTAAAATAAAAATGAAAATTTCATCTGTCTCCAATAATACAGAACACCAACATTTTTGATGTGACCACATAGATCTTTGCAAGACATAAACAGTGATATTTATTTTGGTAGCACAATTAGTCATCAAATTATGACGGTTCAAAGTTTGTTAGAAATCTAAAAAAAAATTATATGTTTATAAAAAGAAAAGATTTAATTTTGTTTACATCAAAACTTTATCAAAATAACTCAAAACTGAGTAATCACAACTAAAAAAAAAAAAAGAAGAAGTTATCACAAGTTGAAATTGACAAGAATTTCACTATATTTACCCATTTTTGCATACTAAACTCTAAGCTGGTTTGTGATACCTATTATTATGTTTTGAGTGATTTGGAGTATGTGTTGACAGTTTTAAGAGGATTCTAAAATGATTATTGATATAGCCATATGTTTTTGATGAGAAAGAGAGAGACAGCCAGCCAGCCACCTTTTCCTCTTCTCGCTTATACCTCGTAACGAGTGTTGTTAGTTTAATTTAATAAAGTGTTTGTCATTTATCTGTTATTTTTTATTAAATCACTGTAATTAATTACAGTTAATATAGACAAAACTATTGCACATATATAGTAAAAATAGAACAATACAATTCCAAATTAACAACACCAAACATTAATTAATTATGAACTGTTTACAAGATAGTTATGCAAATTAGGCATCCAAAAAACTGTCTTTTAATCGTTTATCTACTATATATATAGCATTTCAAAATATTATGTTGTATTATTGATCTAATTAACACTAACCCGTTTTGATGGTAATATAGGAGTGATAAATGAAAAAAAAAATGCATTTATTCATATATATATATATCTATATATATATATATATATATATATATACAGGGTGTCTCAAAAAAATGTACTCACTCTTAGAATGACGAGAAAACCTTTATTTACCTTGGTGCGCGTTATCAGCTTTGTTTGAACAATAATGGTCATCAGTTTGAACATTTGCGAACATGATTCTTCAATTACATCTGTCTCATGTATTCGATGCTATTTCATTTCACTCTATGTTCATAAATAAAAGTTTTCTCGTCATTCTACGAGTGAGTACATTTTTTTGAGACACCCTGTATATATATAGATTGACCGGAAAAACTCTTTAAACCGGAAATGGAATTGTAAAAGGTTGGGGGGGGGGGGGTACTGGCTTATTTGCTTGGCTGCAGTATGTATGTGCATTAGGGCTCTGCTGTTTTTAATTTACAATTTAACAAAAGAATGAAATGGCTGATTTTTTTTCCTGAGTGACGATGTGTGTACGTGTGTGTGTGTGTGTAGAGGGGGGGTGGGGTGGGGTTCTAACTTATAGTCCGGCAGCAGAAAATGTGTGTAAATAACTTTTCAGCACAAATTGTAAGCATTTTTTGCTGAAATAAAACTGTCCACATAGAAGGAAATTTGTGCCTTATCAATATCAAAACAATCACTAAATTTAAAAAAAAAGAAAAAAAAGAATAGTTAATTAGTCAAATGTTCTTTTGCAAATCAATATGCAAGTTAGTCGACCGTAGGACGTAAACAGCATATAACCTAAGCACTATATTAGAAATATGTTTGTTTATATACTGTGAATCTGAAAAGAGGTTTTGAATGTGACAGTAAGTGTGAGAAATCTCTATATAAAGTTATGAAATAACAGCAAATACTGGCCTAATCGGTCAGGCGTTCTCATATATTATATATGTGTGTGTGTGTGTGTGTGTGTGTGTGTGTGTGTGTTATATTCAACTTTATATCATATCCAATGTTTTGAAAGACAGATTCCCATATTTCACAGAATTTATTTGTGAAATATGAAAATCTGTCTTTCAAAACATTGGATATGATATAAAGTCAAATAAAAAATACATAACCATAGCTCTGGTCTTAAACCATCGAGCTACAACAGTTCCTTTATGTTATAAAATTTATATTTGAACATAAAAAAATTCAAATATATATATATATATATATATATATATATATATATAGTCTAAAGAAGCTTTGAGTCATTAAAAAAAAAAAAAAAAAAAAAAAAAAGTAAAAAAAGTAAAATGCAGTTTAAATTCCCAGACAAACTAACTAAATCCAAGATATTGCAGACTTAACATTCGTTGGAAAATTAATAAATGAAAAAATATAAGTAAAATAAAAATAAAAAATAAAAAAGGGGGGTTAATTATCTAAGAGTGAAACAAAAACAGGAAACCTTAAGCGTCTAATATTAACACGGGGATCATCAGCTGTTTACCATGTAACTGTTTCGGAGATTTAAAAACAGGACAGTTTTAATATTCATGGCTCTCCAATGGTACTGATTATACGACCATTTCCCCAATAATCAAGTGTTATATATATATACACATATATTTCATATCCTTTATATTATAATATAATATTCCAATGGATGATACTTTTTCATCATTATCATCAACCGGTTTATTTGTTGAATCAGGCCACAATTAATCCTCTGATGAGGGTGGGGCCTGATTGTCTAGTCTCGAAATCTAAGTCTTTCTCTCCACTCCTGTCTTAGGCAAGGCTTGATGGAATCCATACCCATGGCCTTCCTATCACGTTTGGCTACGTCCTCCCAAGTCAACTTGGGTCTGCCAGTGGTGATGTACCTCATATTAGTACCTCATAATATACCTGGAGATTCTATTATTACAAAGACTTTCTGCTCCTTCATACGTGAATTCTTTGTTTCCTTCAGAACTCAAACGATTGCAAAAATTTCCAAGTGCATCATAAAGTAATAAAACAAAAACAATAAAACAAAAACATTCGATATTATGTTTTGGAATTTATTTTAGATGAGTATTGATACTTTGAATTATTTGAATTATTCCGCAAAGGCCCGTAGTGTAACGGATAAAAGTGCTAAGTAATAATCAGTTCTAAGTGACAGTCTTCTGAAGGTTGAAGGTTCAAGCCTCAGTGCGGCCGATACTAAGAATACAATTATGAGTTACTGATGGAAGAAAGCAAGCTACCCCCCCCCCCAAAAAAAAAATTGTTGTTACATTTGGGCTGCTACACCAACCACTAGTCTCTCCCTCTTAGACAGGGTCCAAAAAAAGAGCCTCTAATCTAATAGGTCCCACACTGTCTACCAAGCTCCAGCCCCTGTCTCATCGTTGCATATCTGTATATGTTCGACAAGACACATGTTGTGAGAATAACATCCAAGATGAGAACAGTAGTCTGAATAATCCAAATAATACAAATTATCAATCCTCATCTCAAAAATTCATAACATAATATCAAATAGGTAAAAGAAGCACCTGAAGAAGGTCGGAGGTTACATCGGCCGAAACGGTGTGAGAATAACATCCAAGATGAGAACAGTAGTCCGAATAATACAAATAATACAAATTATCAATCCTCATCTCAAAAATTCATAACATAATATCAAATAGGTAAAAGAAGCACCTGAAGAAGGTCGGAGGTTACATCGGCCGAAACGTTGCGAGAATAACATCCAAGATGAGAACAGTAGTCCGAATAATACAAATAAAACAAATTATCAATCCTCATCTCAAAAATTCATAACATAATATCAAATAGGTAAAAGAAGCACCTGAAGAAGGTCGGAGGTTACATCGGCCGAAACGTTGTGAGAATAACATCCAAGATGAGAACAGTAGTCCGAATAATCCAAATAATACAAATTATCAATCCTCATCTAAAAAATTCATAACATAATATCAAATAGGTAAAAGAAGCACCTGAAGAAGGCCGGAGGTTACATCGGCCGAAACGTTGTGAGAATAACATCCAAGATGAGAACAGTAGTCTGAATGATACAAATTATCACTCCTCATCTCAAAAATTCATAACACAATATCAAATAGGTAAAAGAAGCACCTGAAGAAGGTCGGAGGTTACATCGGCCGAAACGTTGTTAGAATAACATCCAAGATGAGAACAGTAGTCTGAATAGCTTAGATATATTGCCAGCAACTGCCCAGTAAATAATTAACAAAACGATCGATGTATAGATGCAACACTGATTTTACGGCAACTGATCGTACAGGTCTAGACAAAACCACAAAACTGAACTTGATTACCCAGCTGACAGATTAGTTTACTGGCTCAGTGTATAGCGCACTGTGAATTTGTTTGTTTAAACTGAACCTGCTGGTGGCAGACTCCCTTTATTTTGAGATTATATTTTACTTTGCTTAAATTGAACCCTCGTTATGGCCTCACAGGAAAACTCAAGTGGCAAATGTTGTGTTTAACGTAAACATTGGCCTATTTCCACACACACAAAAAAAAAAAATGTTGAACTGTCTGTTAAGATTTCCTGCAATCCCTGGTGGTTCAGATACATGGTAGACGTATACTTAGTGAGTTAGGAATGTGTTGATGAATTATTAGTATTAGGGTGAAATCGGAGGGTTCAACAAAACGATTAATCCGGCAAGGCTCTGGAACCAAAGCTGTCGTAAAATCAGTGTGTCACCTGTATTGTAATAACAGAAGCCCAAGCTAATGTATCAACCAGGAAGAGAGTTGGATTTTTCATCAGGTGATAAGTAGTCAATTATATTTTTTTCAGCCGACAGATCCATGATTAGATAGATCTGCAATATGAAATCTGACCAAACCCAACACATCAGAAGATTTGCAGACCCCACGATATTATTGTACAATCTTCGGACAGTCTTAGCCCAAAGGCCAAGAAAATGGATTTTAGCTTGAGCTCCATGTTTGGCACAGCAATGACACCAGATGAAATTTAATATTATGATACTTTCTTAAAATCGAGTTGGCGTCGGTACTTTCCGGATGTTTACGTAAACCGCCGGAAAGTACCGAAGCAGTTAGCCAATCAAATTGCAAGAAAATAAGCAGACGACATGTCAACATTTCAACTGATTGAAACGTGAAAGCATTGCAAAGAAATTTCACAAGCTATCACTGGCTGTTGCGTCTCTCGAAGGAGTGATTTTGTCAGGAAAGTGTATTTTAGTCCGAGTTCCATGTTTGGCAAAACAGTGACCCCCAGATGAAATTTCAAATTACTCTTTTTGAATTGCATCTTCGGTGATCAGGTGATCCCATCTTTAAAAAAAAAAAGGGGGAGGGGGTAATAACGTACGTACGGACATCAAATTGCCTTAACGTATTATTATATAGATAGTTTTTAGTGAAACATATGCAAATTAGGTATAACATTTTAGTATTTGGTTATTTTGCAAGTTTAAGGCTGATAATAGGTTCACGGAAAGCAAGTTTATTGTAACTATTATTCTTAATAGAGATACTAAAATGTTATCATCATCATCATATTCAGTTTAGCATCCGTTTTACATGCTGGCATGTGTTGGACAGCTTTTAGAAATTGACTTCCAAACTAACCTATCTCCGGGCAAGTCTTTATTTATCCCTCTTTCTCTCAAATTCATCCTTATCTCTTCCTCCAATGTTTGCCTCGACCTTCCCCTGCTAACTGACCTTGTTACCTCAACTGTTCTACATCTACTAACCCAAGCACTCATCCATTCTATCATCACCATCATAATCTTTTGACATTTCTTTTTTTTAAATGGCTTTTAGAAATTTATTTTGCTTGATAGTTTTGATTGCGCACAAGTACATCTGGATGATAGACTTATGAAAAGCGAGACCCGAATCAGCATATGAAATCAGCATCATCACATCTGGTTTAACATCAGTTTTACATGCTGGCATGTGTTGGACGGCTTTAAGAAATTTATTTTCAAATTAACCTATCTCTGGCCAGGTCTTTATTTATCCCTCTTTCTCTCAAATTCATCCTTATCTCTTCCTCCAATGTTTGCCTCGACCTTCCCCTGCTAACTGACCTTGTTACCTCAACTGTTCTACATCTACTAACCCAAGCACTCATCCATTCTATCATCACCATCATAATCTTTTGACTTTTCTTTTTTTTAATTGGCTTTTAGAAATTTATTTTGCTTGATAGTTTTGATTGCGCACAAGTACATCTGGATGATAGACTTATGAAAAGCGAGACCCGAATCAGCATATGAAATCAGCATCATCATCTCTGGTTTAACATCAGTTTTACATGCTGGCATGTGTTGGACGGCTTTTAGAAATTGACTAACAAACTAACCCATCTCTGGCTAGGTCTTTATTTATCCCTCTTTCTCTCAAGTCCATCTTTATCACTTCCTCCAATGTTTTCCCCTGTGAACTATCTTAACTGTTCTACATCTACTTACCCAAGAACCCTCATCCATCCTTTCAACGTGGCCATACCATCAAAGTCTCCTGTACTGAACACATCTCCCTATACTGTCCAGCTTTAACCTTCCCCTGAGGTCATCAGATCTAAGCCTGTCTTAAAGACTCGCATTACACATCCATTGTATCATTCTCATATCATTTCTCTCCATGCAACGCATGTCTTCAACCGTCAGTGACCAGGTTTCATTTCCATATATTATAAAACTGCGTACACACACACCTGATAGAATTTTCCCTTGGTCGACAATGTTAGAGAAATATTAATATTAATTAAGGATCAAAGCAGATTCGAAACAAGTATCAGAAATATAAAAAAAATCGGTGCAATTTAAGTTAAAGGGCGATGCAGTTAATTATTTTCATGTAAAAGCATTATTTTGTACTTACTCAGTCATATTTTATCTCTCACGCCCCGAAAAAGAATTTAAAAATATCAAGCAGAACTTTAATTAGAACGATTTTTCCATTTCCATAAGGGAGATATGAAACGTCGACTAGCTGACATTTTCGGAGTGGCCGGTCAGCTAACTAAGGGCAGATAATTTGGTCGCTGTTACCATGTAAATATGAAAAAAAAAATGTCAGCTAGTCGACGTTTTATATCGCCCTTATGGAAATGGAAAAATCGTTCTAATTAAAGTTCTGCTTGATATTTTTAAATTCTTTTTCGTGCCGTGAGAGATAAAATATGACTGAGTAAGTACAAAATAATGCTTTTACATGAAAATAATTAACTGCATCGCCCTTTAAGTAAAATTGCACCCAAAAATCTTTTTTTCCAATATTTTCACGGAAAGATTTCCTTGGTTAATACTTGTATATCTTAGCATGAAGAAGACATTGGTAATTTTAAGTTCCATAAAAAAAAAATATTATTCATAAAAAAAAAAATTTTTTAATGGAAGAAAAGGGTTAGAGAGTGCAAATTATTGATCTGCTGTCATAAAACCCAGATTGAAAGTGAAATTAAATATTAGCTTGAACAAAAGATCAACATTAAAGCGAAGAAAAGCTAGATAATTGAAATCAGGAAAGGAACCAAATCCTAAATTTAGATGTTTTTTTTTTGTTTTTTTTTTTTAATCTGAAACTTTCCCCTGACACCAAGACTGACTAATTCTAGTAATATGATTAAATGAAGCAGCTTGAAAAAGAAAAAAAGAAACTAATTTCTTATCATTTCATTCAGATTATTGAAGATAATATTAAAAAGGGTCTGATATTTAACCCGTTTTGCCAAGCTGGGTTCAATTACCGTTTTAGTGGGTGTCAGAACCTTTTTCGCTTGTTGTGAGTACATTTTGATCACTTTGTCATAATACACCACATGCTTGCCTCCAAAAACTCATTTTTGCCTAATTTGAAAGAAAACGCTATTAAAAAAAAAAAAAAAAAAAATTAGCAACTGATTATGATTATTATTAAAAATGTTATGGATGAAAAGAAAATAAGAATCTTATTTTTTCACAACGGAGTTGCTAAAAACTAATTGAACTTGTGGGGGTCGTCATACCTTTTTTTGGTGATAACTTCCTCCACAAATAAAAATAATAAGAAGATTTACATGCAAAATCAACGGAAGTTTATTTACTGAAATAAACTATTAACAAATAGAATATATTTCTTTTTGTAATGAGTTCATGAGCCCTTCCTTTAGTTTCAGGGTAAGTAAAAAGAAGAATGTCTTTTCTTTTGTTGAAGTGTTCATTTGTTATAAAATGTTAAAAGAGGCAATAGGTAATGTTCGCCTGTGAAATTGTATGAAGCGCGCGAAAGGGTGAAATGGAAGAGTGATTGTTAGATGCGTGTAAGCTCCGGATGAAAAGTCAGTTGAAAGAGAAAGTTTGATGTTTGCGTGTGCTTAAATACTATTTGGATCGGCTCCAGCGAGCTTAAGGAGAAAAGTTTAGAAAAATATGTCTTTGGAGAAATCTCATTGGACAGAAATATCACGTGGTGTGCTCTCAACTACGTCCGCTCGTTTTGAGTTGATTTAATATATAAGGCCACATCGGAATTTGCGTGGGCGTTATTTTATATTTGTCACGCGCCAATACAACAAT
This sequence comes from Sepiola atlantica, assembly GCA_963556195.1. NCBI lineage: Eukaryota > Metazoa > Mollusca > Cephalopoda > Sepiida > Sepiolidae > Sepiola > Sepiola atlantica. The sequence goes on from OY744550.1 coordinate 58,033,318, forward strand.
TTTCACTCTGCGCGCCTAAATTGTATTTATTCCAAACAACAATTTTTATTCGAATCTTAACCGTGTCAACTGGCACAAACTCAAAATTTGGCACCAACCATTTTGCACGACGAGCCCTTGTATTAATGTAAGTCTGAAGGAACTATACCGATTTATTAGTGCAGCTTTGAATTCTTTGATATGACTGTAGCGCATGCAACTATTAAAGTTTTTCTTTGACTTTGTAGCACAGACGCGCCATAATAGTTGACATTTGCCTTTAAACTTAAAAACTCAATCCATAATTTACATTCTATTCACCAGTTTAACGGCTTCAAAACGCCCTTCAACGAGCCGTGAAGTAAACATGTCAGACATTTTTAAAAACTTAATAAATAAGCAATCAAAATGTCCGACTTTTTACTAATTGTGACCTTTCGCAATTCGAAAATGTTTTTGAAACATTTGAAGTAATTCTGGTTTGAAGTCAAGTATTATTTACTCCTCTCCAGGAGTTAGGCACAAGGCCAGTTTTATCCTACTCCCACAAGTAAGATGTGACCCAAGGTCGGGTCGGAAAGTGGGGGTTGAAAAGCCAGCGCTCGAGAGGTGAGCACTCTGGCCATTTAAAAATTGCCTGGGCAGCCCCGTCGGCATTCCCCGGTAGGGGCGCCTCAGACAGTAAGCAATAAACTTACTCCTCCCCAAAGAGGGGAGGCAAAGCCTGGGAGGGTGGACCTCCTAGAACTGCACAGGACAGGCGTGCAGTATCCATCGGAACAGATACTACACTTTGATCTTAGCCAGAGCTGACTGAAAGGCCGAGGTTCTAAAACAAGCAAAAAGTGGTAAATGTTGAAATCGCCGGCCTAAACAGAATGCGATAAAAATGCTTTTATGTTGTATTTTTTTTTTTTTTAAAGATTATGACATGATGGACCATTTCGAGTTAAGATCTACTTAATATTAAACATGAAATCTGAAGAAAAACATTTAAAATGTGTAAATATGCTAGAACAATCGCGGTTTTTACAAAATGGCGTCTTACTATAACCTGAAGTATGTAAAAAGCACTTTCATTATCCCAGAAAGCAATTTTAATAATTCCCAGAATAGTATTTAATAATGACTACTGCGCCTAGAATATGTATATAAAAAAAAGTTGTGAAATAAATATTTTTATAAATACTTTAATTTTTTTTTAATAAATTATTTTTATAATTCACTACAAGACTTTGTTTCATTACATATTGTTTACGTTCCAGGTTTTTTTGTGCTACTCATGGAGCCATGATGTTTTTCTGTATCGCCTAAAACGAAAAAAGTGTTAAAACGTCTTTTTCCCCCTAAGTAATACTAAATTGATTTTAACTCCAAACGTTCATGTATATATATATATATAACAGGGCCGGCAGGACAGTTATAAAAGTGGGGGGGGGGGTCCTAAAAAGTGGCAGTTAAACACATGCATATTAACTTAATTATTGATGACCGTAAAGTAGGGGGGCCCAAGTCAAAAAGTGAGGGGGCTTGAGCCCCCCACCCACCCCCCGGGTCCGCCTTCCATTATATATAGATATATATATATATTTAATGTATCCACATAAAATTTTATAAGGAGATATATTTTTTTTCTGTATCAATTTTTAGTATTTACTTCAAGTAAAGCTAGGTAGTAAGCTATGAAAATATATTTGTGGCAATTAAGCTACACAGAGGTTCCCGCGTTTCATCCCCGGGAGGGAATCTTCAGGCTAAAATGAAGATAAGTCTGAAGATTCGCCCCCGGGGATGAAACGCGGGAACCTCTGTGTAGCTTAATTGCCACAAATATATTATCATAGCTTACTATATATATATATATATATATATATATATATATATATTATCGCCTATACACTAATTTTATTCGAATTTTTGGAGAAACTGTTTAGGCCGGCGATCTAAACATTTATCGCAAAAGCCAAGTATCATGGTTCATTTGTGCTCCTAAATTGAAGGAAACGCCTGAATTTTCGAACGTGCCGGCAGTCGTATTAAAGAATCCAAAGCTGCACTGATAACTCTACATAGTTCCTTCACAGACTGGAATGCTGAAACTACTGAACTCGAAGGTTCAATGTCAGTTCTGGGAGCGAAGGAGAAGGAGAGAGAAGAAACGGAAGGCAAAAAAATATGTTTACCATACACTTAAGATGGATTATTTTTCAACACTGTTTTTCCTTTCTTTTTCTAAAACCTTGAAGTGACTATTTTTAGATCCGAGCAGATAACAAGCCGACTCACGATCCTTTAAAACAAAAACAAATCTTAGAATCTTTGCGATTTTCTTTTTATCTATCACGCCTCATTTAACAAAAATATATGAAATTACAGTTCTACTAACTCAGTCAGTCTGGGAGGAGAAATCTTCCCAGACTGAGGCAACTTAAAAATGTTGTTCCCAATCCAGAGCGCTCCTTCTCTTTTTTTTTTTCTTTTCTTTTTTTGAGGGGTGGGTGGGCTGGATATGCCTCACATTAACAAAAACCGGCCGCATGGGGAACCGAGTATATAGGGAGAATTTGGGTCGATTCAAGAAATTAATGGAAATTAAGTTATTGAAATAAAACGAATTCTCATATATATATATATATATATATATATATATATATATATATATATATATATATATATAGAGAGAGAGAGAGAGAGAGAGAGAGAGAGAGAGAGAGAGAGAGCTGAAAGGGAAAAGATTACGAAATACCAAGGTCTTATGTACGACATAAAAAGAAACTGGAATCTTAGGAAAATCTCCATCATACCAGTAATTATAGGAGCAACAGGACTAATGAAGAAGAATTTCAAGAGCTATCTGGCGAGTATACCCGGTGAACCGCGTGCAAGAGAAATACAAACAATTGCACTTAAAGGGACGGTTAGAATCTTAAAAAGATCTCTAGGCTGGAGTGTCTGAAATAGCCGGTGAATGTCTGGCATCCGGTAGGATGCCCCATCCCCAGCAAAAACAGAAAGATAAAATTAAAAAAAAAAAAAGAAAAAAAAAGGAAGGCCGCAGTAATGGCCAAAAATGTTGTTCTTTTACAAAAAAGATTTTATTCAAGGGACATTTTGTATTTCTATACGTCCACAAATAAGAAATAAAAGGTGCCAGCTCTAAATGAGTTCACTACATCTCGAGTTAAGTCGATCAGAAGCTGAGTCCTTTACATACTTCAGTCGTTCCCGGTTTCAGCGTCGAACACCAAAAACGCAGAGGCCAGCAACCAGCTCCGTGTCTGTCCTCATTGTTCCTATCCAAGTTTTCAGTTGGCCGCCTCTGCGCTTCCTCCAGTCGATTGGAATCGGGAATCGGAAAAATCAGAATTTTTTTAGGTGTCGGAATCGGAAAAATTTGAGCCTAGTTTCTGATTCCAAAAACGATTCTTTAAAAAAAAAGTGTTTTTTTTTTTGTTTGTTTAAAACTTAATTTTCCATTACTTGTACTAATGATTAGATGCTAAATATTTTTGATTTTAAACTACCAGTAAAACAAACATTTATAGATCATGATAACGAATTTAGATAAAATGGCACCAAAACAAAAATGACCCGGTAAAAATGGCACACGTAAAAATGACACACGTAAAAATGACACACGTAAAAATGGCACGAGTGGATAAATAGGAAAAAATAATGGCACAAGTGAAAAATATAGATGAAAATCTCACAATGAGTTTATCAAAATCTTGTATGCAATACATAAATGGAAAACATTAAGAAGTTTGTCAAATTAAAACGAAAATTATATTTACATTTGAAAGCAGATGAGGACTAAACCACTCCCCTATCCCACCCACCCCCAATGAAATTCTATTTTTTAAGTGATTAGGTGAGTTTAGAATCAGAATTAGTGATTGTATCGGAATCAGGAATTTAGAACGGAATCGATAATTGTATCGGAATCAGGAAAAATATTGGAATCGTCCCATCACTACTTCAGCCCCACCCCAAAAACTGACTATTATAAAAATGTAAAACAAATAAGAATAAGAAAAAAAATGGTAATATGGTGTTATGGGTAATTTAGGTAAAAATGACACCGGAAAAAATGGCACAAGTGGATAATAGGAAAAAAATGGCACAAGTGAAAAATATGGATGAAAATCTCACAATGAGTTCATCAAAATGTTTGATACAATACATGAAAGGAAAATATTACGAAGTTTGTCAAATGAAAAAGAAAATTGTATTTACATTTAAAAGCAGATGAGGATTTTCCACTAAATCACTCCCCTATTCCCACTCCCTAAAAAATGAAATTCTACCTTTTTAGATGATTAGGCGATTTAGAATCAGTCTCGGAAATTGTATCGAAATCGGGAATTTAGAACAGAATCGGTAATTGTATCGGAATCGGGAAAAATATTGGAATCGTCCCATCACTAATAGTATTTCATTTTGATCAAAGAGGTTATAACAATATCGTGGAGTCTGGAAAACTTGAAAATTATAGAAATTAACATTACTATTATATTTTTATAAGGGGTTCAGGGCTTGGAGTAGTAGTGTACAGGGTCCTCATTGATTCCTATGAAACGACAGGTGTGCCTCAAGGCTATAAATTTATCTAAATTTATATCAATTAATGACACTTTACTTACATGATCTCCTACCCAGTCAATGCGGAGTGCATCCTTGGGCCCCACTCGCAAAATTGAATGTTACGGAATGTAAGGCTAAGAATTTTTTGGTATCGAGTTATGTGTTGTGACCAAAAGGTCATAGGATTCCTTATTCAATCTTGAGTAACTTTGTTAGCTCATACAAACACATTGAAGACATTGCCAAGGCTGCTACAAAGAAGGTGGGCTTCCTCTATTGAGCTAGTAAACTTCTCACACCTGACATTATCCTGTATCTCTACAAAGCTACCATCCTCCCATGCATGGAGTATTATTGTCACATCTGGGCTGGTGCACCATCCACTAGTCTCTCCCTCTTAGACAAGGTCCAAAAAAGAGTCGCCAACTTAATAGGTTCCTCACTATCCACCAAGCACCAGCTCCTATCCCATCGCCGCAATGTTGCATCCTTGTGCTTGTTTTACAAATACTTCAATCGAATGTGCTCCGATGAACTTGCTGCCTTGGTGCCCCCTCGACAAAAATACACTAGACCAACTCGACAATCAACTAAATCCCATCCATTCACTGTAGAAGTCTCGAGATGCCAGAGAGCCTTCTATTCCAACAGTTTTTTTCTCCTCATGTTGCCGGCCTCTGGAACTCCCTCCCTGCTCCCTGTTTCCCCGACTCTACTGACATGCAGAAATTTAAAACTAATGTAAACAGACATCTTGCTGCATAGCTCACAACTTAGGATGACCCCCAAAACTAACGCCCTAATTCTCAGTAGCCCCGTTATGTCTACAGTGGTGTCCTGCCTTGTTTGGGGTGAACTATGATGAAAAAAAAAATAAATAAATAAAATAAAGGTAAAAAAAAAAAAAACGCTGAAAAGGAATATCAGTATTAACAGAGTTCTTTTTTATGGGGTCCTTTTTTTGCTAAACTATCTGTGCATTCTTAAGTAAAAGGTGGAATACGAAAACTCATTTTAAAAATGAATTCAACTGAAAGTGAATAAGTACCGAAAATTAATTGTTCTTTCCAGGGTCGGATTAACCATAAGGCAAAAATCCAGGTCACATGCCTTAGGGCCAGGCAAAAATCCAGGTCACAAAAAAAAAATTGGGGGGATATTTTTGGCCGTACATTGTTACGCTCAAGAGAGCGAAAAAAGTGCACAAGTTTGTATCTATAACGAAAGAAAGAAATTACAACATTTGTCTTAACAATCTAACTCCACTTGCCAACTAATATCTTATATTTCTGCGCGAACTTCAATTTGATCTAAAAAATTTTTTAATTAGGTATATATTGATGTTGCTGTTAAAGAATTGGTTACTGCGTATTCAAAAGATCTTTGTTTTGATTTTTCAGCAGAATTTCGACAATTTATGTGCTGCTATAAAGAACACAGACCCAATGATGAAGGATCAAGTGCTGAGAAAATGTTTCAAATGTTGCACATTTCTGGTGTCTCTCAAGCATTTCCAAATACTGAACTAGCTCTGCGGATCTACTTATGTCTGATGGCAAACAATTGTTCAGGAAAACGCTCATTTTCACAATTGAAAAAAATGAAAGATGTAAAACGATCAACAATGGGTTAACAGCGTATTGGTGTATTGTTACTTCTCTGCATTGAAAGTGATTTGCTCAAGATGGTTAACTTTAAAAAACTAATTGACAAATTTGCATTTGTAAAAGCGCGCAAAGTTGTAATGTAATTTTTGACTAATAAATATTATATTTTACATTTTACTTTTCTTCTTTTTTGTTGATAAGTCCAAAAAGCTTGTATTTTCAGGCCACTTGTTAAAAATGTGCCTTAGGGGCCAGCAATGCTCTAATCCTAACCCGCCGCTGGTTCTGTCATACCATTTTTATACACACGAGTAGGTGCAGCTAAATAAAATGGCTACATTAAAAGGGTGTTAATTCAAAAATGTAAACACCGTTTGCGTCTCCAATCATTATTTTTCGTAGGCTGAAACCAAATTTTGGTGCTTAAATAGATGAGAGCACATATGGAAAACAGGTGAAAATCGCAGTGGAACATTCTTTGATATACTTATGTATCAGACAAACATAGGTATATACACAAAAAATTAGCAAAACTTATCGAGTAAAATTTTAATTAAAAATAAAAATCAATCTTATCGTATTTTATGGATCCGCCATTGATTCGAGCGAAAAACACGTACATCAGGAGAACATAAGTCAGCCTGTCTAATTATCAATGGCGAAATAAAAATACAATAAAACTGATTTTTATTTTTTATCAAAATTCTACTCAATTTTCCTAATTTTTGGTGAGAATACTTATTTTTTCTCGATACGTAAGTAGAAACAATAGTTTTGATTTGGAAATGTGTTTTTCAAATGTGCCCTCATCTGTATAAGCACCCAATTTTTATATTGATACTTCTACAGAATTTGAACCAAACAAAACAGACTTTTGCCGAAAGAAGCCGAATCAAACCAAGTCGTCCGCCAACAGTTAAAAAAAAAAAACAAACAGATTTATTTCGGATGAAAGTAAACAATGAGATAACTTTTCTATTTTTTCCTCAATTTTTTTTTGTTTTGTCAGTTACAAAACCACAAGGGTCTCGGTCGTAAACAACAAATTTTCCTATTTTTTTTTTTCCGAGATATTTTTTTAGTCTTTTTAAAAAAAAAATCACACAGGTCACTTTCAACGACAAACAGTCTATTGGTACACAGTTTAAGATTAGGTTGAGTTGGGGTTAGGTTAGGGTAAAAAAGTAACAGTCAACCAGTTGTCCTCTATTTAATGTTGTCTTTATTTGTCGTCTGCAGGATATTTTTTCTTATCTTCCGATTGGATAAACGCTTCGATCGTTTCCGCCTGTTCACGTAAATCTGCTTCAGTCGGTTTTATTTGGTTCAAATTCTGTAGAAGCACCATATCATAATTTAATGTTTCTTCTTTTGCATGATCTAAAAATTATGATAATACTATTATACTTCACCCAAGTTTCATTGTGTTAAATATAGGATGAGATAATTTAAATCAACGAAGGAGAGGTCACTATAAATTATTACATTAGGATGGGGTAATTTAAATCAACGAAGGAGAGGTCACTATAAATAATTACATTAGGATGAGATAATTTAAATCAACGAAGGAGAGGTCACTATAAATTATTACATTAGGATGAGATAATTTAAATCAACATAGGAGAGGTCACTATAAATTATTACATTAGGATGAGATAATTTAAATCAACGAAGGAGAGGTCACTATAAATAATTACATTAGGATGGGGTAATTTAAATCAACGAAGGAGAGGTCACTATAAATTATTACATTAGGATGGGGTAATTTAAATCAACGAAGGAGAGGTCACTATAAATTATTACATTAGGATGGGGTAATTTAAATCAACGAAAGAGAGGTCACTATAAATTATTACATTAGGATGGGGTAATTTAAATCAACGAAGGAGAGGTCACTATAAATTATTACATTAGGATGAGATAATTTAAATCAACGAAGGAGAGGTCACTATAAATTATTACATTAGGATGAGGTAATTTAAATCAACGAAGGAGAGGTCACTATAAATTATTACATTAGGATGGGGTAATGTAAATCAACGAAGGAGAGGTCACTATAAATTATTACATTAGGATGAGATAATTTAAATCAACGAAGGAGAGGTCACTATAAATAATTACATTAGGATGAGATAATTTAAATCAACGAAGGAGAGGTCACTATAAATTATTACATTAGGATGAGATAATTTAAATCAACGAAGGAGAGGTCACTATAAATTATTACATTAGAATGAGATAATTTAAATCAACGAAGGAGAGGTCACTATAAATTATTACATTAGGATAGGGTAATTTAAATCAACGAACGAGAGGTCACTATAAATTATTACATTAGGATGAGATAATTTAAATCAACGAAGGATAGGTCACTATAAATTGTTACATTAGGATGATGAGATAATTTAAATCAACGAACGAGAGGTCACTATAAATTATTACATTAGGATGAGATAATTTAAATCAACGAAGGATAGGTCACTATAAATTGTTACATTAGGATGATGAGATAATTTAAATCAACGAACGAGAGGTCACTATAAATTATTACATTAGGATGAGATAATTTAAATCAACGAAGGAGAGGTCACTATAAATTATTACATTAGGATGAGATAATTTAAATCAACGAAGAAGAGGTCACTATAAATTATTACATTAGGATGAGATAATTTAAATCAACGAAGGAGAGGTCACTATAAATTGTTACATTAGGATGGGGAAATTTAAATCAACGAAGGAGAGGTCACTATAAATTATTACATTAGGATGGGGTAATTTAAATCAACGAAGGAGAGGTCACTATAAATTATTACATTAGGATGAGATAATTTAAATCAACGAAGGAGAGGTCACTATAAATTATTACATTAGGATGAGATAATTTAAATCAACGAAGAAGAGGTCACTATAAATTATTACATTAGGATGAGATAATTTAAATCAATGAAGGAGAGGTCACTATAAATTATTACATTAGGATGAGATAATTTAAATCAACGAAGGAGAGGTCACTATAAATTATTACATTAGGATGGGGAAATTTAAATCAACGAAGGAGAGGTCACTATAAATTATTACATTAGGATGGGGTAATTTAAATCAACGAAGGAGAGGTCACTATAAATTATTACATTAGGATGGGGAAATTTAAATCAACGAAGGAGAGGTCACTATAAATAATTACATTAGGATGAGATAATTTAAATCAACGAAGGAGAGGTCACTATAAATTATTACATTAGGATGAGATAATTTAAATCAACGAAGGAGAGGTCACTATAAATTGTTACATTAGGATGAGATAATTTAAATCAACGAAGGAGAGGTCACTATAAATTATTACATGAGATAGAGATAATTTAAATCAACGAAGGAGAGGTCACTATAAATTATTACATTAGGATGAGATAATTTAAATCAACGAAGGAGAGGTCACTATAAATTATTACATTAGGATGAGATAATTTAAATCAACGAAGGAGAGGTCACTATAAATTATTACCTTAGGATGGGGTAATTTAAATCAACGAAGGAGAGGTCACTATAAATTATTACATTAGGATAAGATAATTTAAATCAACGAAGGAGAGGTCACTATAAATTATTACATTAGGATAGGGTAATTTAAATCAACGAAGGAGAGGTCACTATAAATTATTACATTAGGATGAGATAATTTAAATCAACGTAGGAGAGGTCACTATAAATTATTACATTAGGATGAGATAATTTAAATCAACGAAGGAGAGGTCACTATAAATTATTACATTAGGATGAGATAATTTAAATCAACGAAGGAGAGGCCACTATAAATTGTTACATTAGGATGAGATAATTTAAATCAACGAAGGAGAGGTCACTATAAATTATTACATTAGGATGAGATAATTTAAATCAACGAAGGAGAGGTCACTATAAATTATTACATTAGGATGAGATAATTTAAATCAACGAAGGAGAGGTCACTATAAATTATTACATTAGGATGGGGTAATTTAAATCAACGAAGGAGAGGTCACTATAAATTATTACATAAGGATGAGATAATTTAAATCAACGAAGGAGAGGTCACTATAAATTATTACATTAGGATGAGATAATTTAAATCAGGAAGGAGAGGTCACTATAAATTATTACATTAGGATGAGATAATTTAAATCAGGAAGGAGAGGTCACTATAAATTATTACATTAGGATGAGATAATTTAAATCAACGAAGGAGAGGTCACTATAAATTATTACATTAGGATGAGATAATTTAAATCAACGAAGGAGAGGTCACTATAAATTATTACATTAGGATGGGATAATTTAAATCAACGAAGGAGAGGTCACCATAAATTATTACATTAGGATGGGGTAATTTAAATCAACGAAGGAGAGGTCACTATAAATTATTACATTAGGATGAGATAATTTAAATCAACGAAGGAGAGGTCATTATAAATTATTACATTAGGATGGGGTAATTTAAATCAACGAAGGAGAGGTCATTATAAATTATTACATTAGGATGGGGTAATTTAAATCAACGAAGGAGAGGTCATTATAAATTATTACATTAGGATGGGGTAATTTAAATCAACGAAGGAGAGGTCACTATAAATTATTACATTAGGATGGGGTAATTTAAATCAACGAAGGAGAGGTCACTATAAATTATTACATTAGGATGAGGTAATTTCAATCAACGAAGGAGAGGTCACTATAAATTATTACATTAGGATGGGGTAATTTCAATCAACGAAGGAGAGGTCACTATAAATTATTACATTAGGATGGGGTAATTTAAATCAACGAAGGAGAGGTCACTATAAATTATTACATTAGGATGGGGTAATTTCAATCAACGAAGGAGAGGTCACTATAAATTATTACATTAGGATGAGATAATTTAAATCAACGAAGGAGAGGTCATTATAAATTATTACATTAGGATGGGGTAATTTAAATCAACGAAGGAGAGGTCATTATAAATTATTACATTAGGATGGGGTAATTTAAATCAACGAAGGAGAGGTCATTATGAATTTATACATTACGCATGCAATCTGAAGAAAACATGCTTGAAATGTGTAAATATGCTAGAATAATAGAGATGTTAACACCATTTTTACAAAATGGGGTCTTAGTGGAACAGGAAGTAAAGTATTATATAAAAAGGAAACCAATTTAACGTTGACTTAAAAGAAGCAAACACTTTCATTATCCCAGAAGCAATTTTAATAAGTCCCAGAATAGTATTTAATAATGGCTAACGCAAGTGTTTACAAATTATCGACAAAAAAAGGTTGTGAAAGAAATATTTTTATAAATACTTTAATTTTTTAAATAAATTATTTTTATAATTCACTACAAGACTTTACTTCGTTTCATTACTCATTGTTTACGTTCCAGGTTTTTGTTTTGGTCGTGAAGCCATGATTCTTTTTGTATCGCTCAAGACGAAAAAGTGTTAAAACGCCTTGTTTTTCTCTCTTATTATGTAATACTAAATTGATTTTAACTCGAAAACGTTCACGTCATAATCGTTAATATATATATATATATATATACATGTGTGTGTGTGTATATAATATATATATATATATATATGTTATCGCCTCTACATTTAATTTTTCTTGGCCTTTTGGCTAAGATCAAAGTGTAGTATCTGTTCCGATGGATACTGCACCCCATAGACTGATATTGTCTTGGCCTTCGGGCCTTGATTTACGCCGGTCTATGGGTCTGTCCTGTGCAGTTCTAGGAGTTCCACCCTCCCAGGCTTCGCCTCCCCTCTTTGGGGAGGAGTAAGTTTATTGCTTACTGCCTGAGGCGCCCCTACCGGGGAATGCCGACATGGCTGCCCAGGCAATTTTTAAACCCCACTTTCCCGACCCGACCTTGGGTCACATCTTACTTGTGGGAGTAAGATAAAAACTGGCCTTGTGCCTAACTCCTGGAGAGGAGTAAATCAATACACTTAATTGGTCCCCCGATTTATAAAATCGGGGGACCTATGTTTTGAGGCATTTCCGTCCGTCTGGATTTTTCTCCGCAGCCAGCCATTGCTCTGAAATTTTGCATGAAGTTGTAACTTTAGTCAGGTTAGAAAGTGACATTCTCCGATTTTTGAAAAACAATCTGGTTAGCCCCCCAGGGGGTCAAAAGGGCCCGAAATGACAAAAAATGACATTTTTTGCCCCATAACTTTTCATCCATCCATTCAATTTCTCTGAAACTTAGCCAAAATATGGAGGCAGTTGTTCCTAATAGAAAATAAGTATCGCAGACCTTGGAAAAAATCTAGTTCGCGCCCCCAGGGGGGGTCAAAAGCCCCCAAAATTGCAAAAAATTACCCTTTTCTCCCATAACGTTTGATCCATCCATTCAACTTGGCCAAAATGTAGAGGCAATTGTTCTGGATATAAAATGAGCATCCTTGACCTCAGAAAAATCCTGGGGGTAAAAGGGGAGTCAAAAATGCCCCAAATTGCCCAAATTTATTGCATTTTACACTCGCCACATCGAGTCACATACAGAGGGGGACCCCGCATGCACGGCTTGTTTTATTCGATTTTTGAAGAAACTGTTCAGGCATACGATCTCATTATTTACCAAAATATATTTATGGCAGGAACGTTCATGTTTAATTCCTGAAGGAAATTAGGCTAAATGCATATATATATATATATATATATATATATATATATATATACACACACACATGCACACACGAGGCCTGTCTAAAAAGTATCTGACCTTAGGCCAGAAAAAATACTTCAAATATGTCACAGGGTTGGGACCGTAATCCTCTTTCAAAGTAGGCCTCTTGTGCTTGCACACATTTAGCCCACCGATCCATTCACTTCCGGAAACACCTCTGGAAGTCTTCTTTTGGAATGGTGTTCATCTCCGCCGTTGCGTTATTCAGCAGGTGTTTGGAGAAGATGCGATGTGTAACACAAATTAAGGAGTGGTTCAACTGATTCAAAAAATGGCCGCACATCAGCGGAGAGTGATCAGTGTTCTGGCAGGCCCCAAACTGTCTGGAGTGCAGCTGTTGTTGAGAGGGTGTGAAAAAAAGAGATAATGCGGAACGCGACGGCGGAGATGAACACCATTCCAAAAGAAGACTTCCAGAGGTGTTTCCGGCAGTGGATGGATCGGTGGGCTAAGTGTGTGCAAGCACAAGGGGCCTACTTTGAAGGGGATTATGGTCCCAACTCCGTCACGTATTTGAACTATTTTTTATATATAACTTTCTGTTGTTTATAAAGTATTTTCCCAAATTCTCCTAAAACACAATTGGCAAAAACCTACCCAGAGAACAAGCTGGTTTCCGACTGGGATTTTCCACCATGAACCACATTCAAGTGGTAAGCCAACTCCAAGAGAAAGCTAATGAACACGGTATATCACTTTATTTTGCCTTTGGCTACCCTGAAAAAGCATTTGACTCCATCGAATTCACCCCTATGTTCACAGCTTTGAAAAGTCAAAGATTTGACAGCGCTTACATCAACTTGTATAAGGATCTTTACGATGGAGCCACAGTAACTTTAAAACTCCAAAAGGATATTGAAAAGTTCAACATAGAAAGAAGTGCCAGACAAGGTGACAACAGTTCACTAAACATCTTTACATCCTGCCTGCGAGATTCGGTTATCAATAAAATTGACTGGGACGGCGACATTCTCTTTGTCATAAGCCACATACCTCAAAAACAAGAAGGGATTCTAAATGATATTCACAATGCCAACCATATAGTTGGCCTTAAAATGCAAGTTGGAAAAAACAAGGCCATGTTTAACAAATATGCCACAAAAGCGCCGGTCATAGTGAAAGGTGAAAATGTCGAAGAAGTTGACAACTACATCTACCATGGGAAGATGGTGAGAAGCAACGCTGATATCATGATAACAGATAAGTCAGTAAAATTTACTGTAATGCATATATGATATCTGTCTATATATCTATCTATATATCTATCTATATATATCTATATATATATCTATATATATATATATCTATCTATATATATATATATATATATATATATATAGATCTATATATATATATATCTATATATATATATATATATATCTATATCTATCTATATATATATATATATATCTATATCTATCTATATATATATATATATATCTATCTATCTATCTATATATCTATCTATATATCTATATATATATCTATCTATATATATCTATCTATATATATCTATCTATATATCTCTCTCTATATATATAGTACTGTGTTAAATTGGGACCCGTGCGAAAGTCCCTCAGCGTCGGTACTTTCCGGCGTTTTATGTAAACGCCGGAAAGCCCCGGAGCGGTTAGCAAATGAAACTGCGACAAAATGAATAACTGATTGAAGTGAATAAGCAGACGACATCTAAATTTGATAACTGGATTTTTGACGTCTGCAAACAAGCCTGCACCAACCCACACCCCAACCCCAACCCCAACCCTAACGAAAACAACAATAATAATTAGTAAAAAAAAAAAAACAACAAAAAAATAATTTTTGTAAAAAAATTTAAAAAAAACACTAACTTGATTAACTTTTTAATTTAAACACTTATTTGAATCACTTATTTCTTCGTTAAAAAAATAAATATTTATTTCATACAAAATTTTTTGCTCGTTTTTTCCCCCCCGCTTGTAAATCCTGCCTCGTTTGTGCTCTTTTGGACACAGGTAAATCAACAGATTTTTTATTTGGCACTGTTCAGCGTTTTACATAAACATCCGAAAAGTACAGACGCCGAGGCACTTATATATATATATATATATGTATATATATATATATATATATATATATGTATACATATATATATATATGTATATATATATATATTAGATTATTTCCAGTTTTACATAAATCGTTTGACATCCATTGACACATATTTTAAAGGTAATTAATAGGAAAAATAAAATTAATTTTATATTTCGCCAATTTCTCAAGCCATGGAAATTTTGAATACAAAACTAAACTTATTTACCTCCTCTCCAGGGGAGGTTAGGACACAAGGTCAAAGATTAAGTTGAAAAGCCAGTGCACCAGCATTAGCGCACTCTAGCCCTAAAAAAATGCCGGAGCAGCCCCGTTGGCATTCCCCAGTCGGGGCGCCTCAAGCGATTAGCGATAAACTAACCCGTTCTCAAAGAGAAGGTAAAGCCTGGGATGGTGGACCTCCTGGGACTGAACAGGGCCATGCTCAACATATTGGACACCCAGACCATCCCTGATAAGCCCAATATCATGTGTATATATTTTAAACGTCCGATGAAAATTACGAAACTTTAAACTGCAGATATATTTTCTATGTTCAGTTTTTAACCAGCATTATCATACAACAGAGGATCAAACCTTCCCTTTTTAGGTTCGATATTCATGTTCATTTTATATACATAATATGTACACACACATAACTATTTTGAGTTTGAATTACCTACTAGACACCCTCCTCGAGTGTCTTTGGTCTCTCTGTACAAGGGTTTGTCAGGACAACCTGACATGAGGATACTTCACCCTACAACCCTGACTAAATATTTAAACTAACATAGTATTCGAAGCCCAAATAAGATCCCCTCGATACAGCTATACACTGGCTCATACGAGGAATGGTACACATTCTTCTAGTGATGTTACCTCAAGTAGCAGCACTTTGCTGGATACTCCACCAGACCAGATGAATTCTTGTCCTGGAATCCGGTTGGACCAAGACACCACAAGAAAGATATACTACAACATAGTTAACTGGTCAATTGGGGAGAGGAAAATTAATGTTTTTAACTTCTTTACTAGCTCAATGTTTGACAAGAGTACCAGTTGTTTGGATGGGACTACATACTAAAAAAAAAAAAAAACTGTAGCAGAGTGCGTTTTTATAGTGCCAATAACATGTTCTCGTTAGATCACCAAAGTTAAGTGACGTTGAGCCTGGTCAGTAGCAGATGGGTGACCATTTGGGAATACCATGGCGCTGTACATGTATGCAGGTGTGGCGAGCTGTATACATATTCCGCCATTAGAAAAACAACAAACTAACAGAAGGACCTCTGGAACTAGGAATCTGGCAACATTTTATCTAAGCCTACTAGCATAGGATGACTCAATTGAATTGAAAATAACATGGCACAATAATAACAAATGAAAATTGGCTAGTCAGAATCAAAGTTTGATGTGTCTGCTTAAATGCTATTTAGGTCCAACTTTTTAAATCTTGCAATATAACTTTATAAAATTTAAAAAATCAATTATTCACTTTTCTCATGTATTCTCTAAACAGACACATATATAATTTTATATGTTAGATATATAGGGTGGGCCAAAATAAGGGTCCTATCTTTAAATTTGAATAACTTGAATTTGAATAACTTCCACAAAATAAAAGTTAAACTCACCAAACTTTATGTGTGTGTAGACTGACCCTTCCGAGATTTTTTGAAATAAACAAAACAAATTTTAGCCGAAAAACACTTCTTAAAACTTACAAACACTAAAGTATTGTTTTTTACACTGTTTTGAGTTTTTTAAGCAAAAATAATGTTTTCTAAATGAGGGTACGTTCCTTAGGGCTAATACGGCTCATGCTTGCTTCGGAAGGGGTCCTTTACTTATTCTAAAAAAAAAAAAAAAAAAAAAAAAAAAAAAAAAAAAAAAAAAAAAAAAATCAATAAATAAAAAAGTTATGAATTTTTAAAAATAGGACCCTTATTTTTGCCCACCCTGTATATATTAGCAGGACCTGTGTCTCAGTGTTGCCCTGGTGAAATGTAAAAGAATGATTAAGCTAAATTCTGAAATGATTATTTCTGAAATTTGATGTAAAATGAGCACCCACATCCAGGGCATTTAGTGTGTTTCATGAAAATATTCTTACATTTTTTATACTCACAAATATTATTACATTTATTCAGAGATATCTGCTTCTTCCAAATACGTCTGGAACCAAATTAATTTATTTTTAAGGAAAAATCAAAATTTGTGTTAGATGTAGGTATGTTAACTAAGCTTATATTTTTTACTTTATTTCTTTTTTTGGGTGGTGGGGGATTTTTTTTTCCTACAAGAAAATAAAGTGCGGAAACAATATTTAATGTTTTAGGATACATTTTTTCTGCCCACCCCCATTTTTTTGTGTGTGGATAGGGGAAGGAGCGTTAATTTTTTTTTGTGCTTTTTAGAAATAGGTATCCAGAAATTTGCAGTCGTGACGTAAGCCGAATCAAGTTCCGATGTTTCTACACAATACGAACCAAACTAAACGGACTTTGCAAACTAAAACGTAGTTTAGGGCTAGATTAGGGTAAAAATTACGAAAATAAACAGCTTGGTTCATATTGTGTAGATCGTACAGTAAGTATCCTTATCGTCACTTTTACTTTGTTAAACACTGGTAGATTTGTTCTTGTCAAGTGGCCGCTAATTTCAGAATTACCCCCCCCCCCAAAAAAAAATCCTGCTTACTCATAATGGTTTTTAGGTTTCGATAAATAATTTCCCCAAACATTATTGATTTATAACATTGTTTTATCTTCATACACAGAAGCAACAGCTTTGTGTGGAAATTTTATGAGGCACTTCAACTGTCAGATGTGGTGGCAGCAGCTTATTCAGGGTGTAATTGAAAGAGATGGTTCCAACACATGAATGTGGTTGTAGAAATAAATCTCGTTCTCGCAATGACCCTCACGTGCGAGTGATTTAAGCGTGACTTCCCCAACAAAAGAGAATAAAGTCGTACTGGAAATGATCTTTTCGTCATTTTTTTTAATTTTTTATTTTTATTACTGCCTCCTGCTAAAATTTCTATTAATGAACCTCCTACTGAGGAATACAACCAAGTGATAAAGCAGCAGTTGCACTGCATTACTTAGTGTAAAGATCAAAATAAATAGTTACTTGCTAGACCTTTTAATTACATTTTTACCAGGCACATTTTGGCGAGGATCAAAATGTAGTACCTGTTCGGTCCCAGGAGGCCATTACCCTCTCCTGTCAGAAGCTGAGGGTTTTATTGTTTAAGGCTTTCGCGAGGGAGTGCCGGCACAATGAAGGTTATTAGATAACATTGGATAATAAAAACATTGATAATCATCTTTCATTCTCCTTATCTCCTTACATGAAGTGGCTTCATGCATTGTCTGGAGCGATTTCCGTTAAAAAAAATAATTAAAAAAATAACAAAAAATAAAAACATTCATTATGAAACTGTTTTAAATGTGTTTTTTTATGGAAATCGCTCCAGACAAGGCATGAAGCCACTTGATGTAAGGAGATAACAAGAATGAAAGATGATTATAGCAAAGACAGAAGGTGATAAGTAGGAGAAAAACAGTCAGCAGGAAGAGAGTTCCATAAGCCTGCAGTTTTGGGAAAGAAGCTACTGGAATGGGAAGCTGTATTACAATGAGGTATCAGAACAGCGAATTGATAAAGACCACTACACAACGAGTCAAACGAGCTGGAATAAAAGAAGCAGGGTAAAGATCAGACAATTCTGAAGAACACATGCCATAATAGTATTTATAGAAAAGACTGAGACTAGCAACATCACGTCTGCGAAAGAGAGGAGGCGCAGAGAAGAAAGGGTGTGGCTAATAAAATTACAAATAAGTTACTGCATCTTATCAAGAACCCTCAAATGGGGCAGATATTTACCAGCCCAAATATGACAACAGTACTCCATACATGGTGTGATAGTAGTGTTGGATAATGGCCCTGTGGGGACGGACGCATCTTGAGGTGGGCGTATCTGTGTTGGAAATCGTTTGGTTTGGCTTGCGCGATTTAGTGTGAGTGGACCCGTACAGTCGAGTGTAGAATAGGGCTGTTCTCATGGTTGGAGCTCACAGACGTGACAGGCCACCATTTTGATGAGACCTTTTAGGTCGGGGGTTCAAAGGAGTCAGGCTGTGACGAATGCACCTGCGCATGGTGGTTCTGTGACGTCACGGGCTTTTGCGTGGGAAGCAGAGTTTTGAGTCTGGGTTTTGGAGGCGAGCCGAACGGACGTGTTTCACTATGTAGTCTGCAACATGATTAGGGGAATTAAATTCCCTAAGAAAATACAGGCGTAAGATCTCTTCCCCCCCCCTCCTCGAATGGCTAAAGACTTAATTAGGAAGTAACTACGATAAAGCAGTAATTTGGCCTCTCCCTCGACGTTAGTGAATATCTCCAAGCCGACGGATAACTAACGCCTGAAATAAAACAGAATTGAAAGTTTAAAAGATTGTTTGTCTCCTGAGTCGGTCATGAAGCTTTTTGTTGTAGCAGCGAAGTTCACGGCAGAAAGAAAGAGGAAAGAATTCAACCACTACACAACACACCCCTCCACGCGACGAGGAAGAAGAGAGGGTACGAGAATTTAAAGGTATGCAACATATATGATTTTTGGTGTTAAAAATGACGAGTTGTTTAAATGAGAACTGCCACGGCCCATTCTCGGGATGGTATGTAACAGTAGATTTGTAGAGATAGAGAATAGCCTCAGGTGTGAGAAAGTGTTTGGAGCGATAGAGAGAACCGACTTTACGAGGAGCAGAAAGAGCAATGGATCTAATGTATGAACTCCAAGAAAGATTTGATGAAAATGAAAGATCAAGACATGGCAATCAGTAGCTGAAAGGGTTTCTTGTAGTTGTCGAAGAAAGGAGCTTTATCTTATATTATTGGAAAGAAGCTATTCGAATTGGAGGCTGTATTACAATGAGGTATCAAAACAGCGAATTGGTGAAGACTACAAGACTAAAGACCAACATGGTCTGATTGTGGATTTGTAAGATAGAGAATAGCCTCAGGTGTGAGAAAGTGTTTGGAGCGATAGAGAGAACCGACTTCACGAGAAGCAGAAAGAGCAATGGATCTAAATGTATGAACTCCAAGAAAGATTTGATGAGAAAGAAAGACCAAGAAGTTTCAGAGTCGATTTCTCTTCAAGAGCAGAGCCATCCATCATGAGCATCTCAGGAATAAAAGGGACACGCCTACGATTGATTCTGGGATTATGGTAAAAAAAAACAAAAAAAAAACAAACTACTTCATGGGTTGAATAAAAAATTTGGTTCGGGGTTTCCATTCTATCACCAATCTATATAACTTATAGTTCCCGTTTGTTCAGAAACTCCTCCTTGAGTTTTTGAAATAAACTCCCATAACCATATATATTCTGAAACTACTTAATTTAAAATCTTCCCTATGAGGAGGATCATGTATATGTATTTCGCAAAACATAAGTATTTATTTATTTTTTAATTTTTTTTTTTTTTACTATATAACCAGGCAACAAAAGAGTGCAGACATTAATGACACAATTTTGAAAGGACCTAGATGAAGGAGGTGGCCTTTATTAAAGAATATTCTGGACAATATTTATATAAAAAGTCAAGTGGAGAGGACACTTTAGCATAAAATGCTACAAAATAAACTTGAATTTTCTAACTGTGCTTCCATTTCTTTTTTTTTTTATCTTTTAAAGTTGTAATTTTTTTTCATGTCCAAATTAGAATATTTATTAAATAAAAAAAAATTAATTAAAATAAATCCCCCCCCCCCAATTTAAAAAAAAAAAAAATTCTTGATAATTATATTTATTTAAGAACTGTTTTTTTTTGTTTTTTTTTAATAAAATTAAATTTCTGAGTCACTGGACAAATAAACTGAAATAAACTGATCACAATTGAACAAACACTAAAGCTACATTATGATAATATGCTTTCTTTTACAAATCAAGACATAAGAAAAATGAATGGCTAAATAAAATTAGATGAATAAAATTAATATTTAATCTTATATATAAAACAGAGCCAGTTTTTCCCTCTATTTCTTCGACCTTAGTACCTTTGTTATCAAAAGGTAGATACTTAAAACTGTTCAGTCAGCTTCGGCAAATATTAGTTGGTGTTTCTAAAAACAAAAATTTCATTTCCAATCGATTTCATATTTAATTTGACCAGCAGTTTTTGTTTTGAATACTAATATCATAGAGGAAGTCGGAGGAGCTAACCATCCCACGATTCAAAGTCCTCTTACTACTACTCATGACACTGAATAAATCTAAGAGAAATCTAACAAGAAACAATTTTTCGAATTTCATCTTGTCCCTTTTTGATAAACGATTTTCCTCAATTGAACGTTATTTGACCTACGTTCACAATAACGTTTCCATAGCACGCTTTGTAATCTGTGCACTAATAACAACAGGGTGGTGGCCACATTGATAAGACACCAACCTTTAAGACACGAATCTGACTTTAATTCCCGTTGGAGAACGCAAAATCTTTTTCACATTTATTCTTATTTTTAAATCAGTAAACTTTTTATTTTATCAGTGGGAGAGAAAATATTTATTTATTTTCAATCATTTAAATAAATAAATAGATACAAGTCAAAGAGGACACAAAATCGTTATTGGATTTATTCATAACACAGATAACGTTTTCTTTGCAGCTGAAAAAAAAAATCATATTTCAGTCAATTATTAATGTATTGTAGGGTATATGTTACGACGCTCAGCAGAGGCGCGAACGGGGTCCAAAAAAAGAACGAGAAAGGGTTTAAAAGCATAAATTTGCAACAAGTGAAGTTGACCTGCGACGAGAATAGATATTTTTCTATTTACCTATGTAATTTGTTTTTATTTTTACGTATTATAAATGGGTTTTTATTAGATGTAAAAAAAAAAAATGTATTGTTTTTTCCCAAAGGCTCGCACAAAATTCAAGATGGCGATTCACGTGCTTCCTTACCAAATGCCCCCCCCCCCCAAAAGCGGCCATGTTTTCCCAACTTACGGTGACAAAACTATTGATTTCTAATAAATAGCGGTTGTAACGGTCTAAAAATACAAACAAATGCCACAGGCAAGTTTCAAAATAACTTTTACAGCCTACAGTTACTTTTATTTGTTGTATATTTGTTTTTTTTAGCGTTTTTACTCTGCTGAGTCTCGTAAAAGATGCCCCAAAAAATCATATTTCAGTCAATTATTAATATATTGTATATGTAATAATAATTAAAAAAATCATATTTCAGTCAATTATTAATGTATATGAAATAAAAAAATTAAAAAATTGACTCCCAGCCGTATTTTTCTATCGACAATAATTTGATAAAGATGGTTCGAGCTAGTGTTTAAAGTCTTTAAATTGGCGACAAGTGATTTCTAACTAAATTCAAAGCTTGAAAATAGGATATTTTCGTTCTTAAACCTGAAGAAAACAGTACTTCTCGAAGGAAAATTTTATAAAACAACACAAAATGTATACAACACGTCTTGATAGGCAATTTATTTTGATACTCGAATGCCAAAAAACAAAATTCTCTTCAAAATAAAATAGTATGTAAACGTAGTTGGTTTAGTTTAAATTTAATTATATATTCTGATGACAGAATAGTCGGCATTATAATACAAGTATTGTTTTCACGCCCCTATTCCGAATTCGTGTCCGTCGGCCGACATCAAAAGACTGCCTCTCCTGCACCAAACGGACACAATTAATAACAACAAAAAAAGTCACATAAAATCTTTCTCAGGGAAAAAGATATAATTAAAAATTGCTGGAATAATTTTTGAAATGAAAATTAAATATCAAATAAAGACAGAATTTTTCCTTGATTACTGAAAACCATCAAATAATTAAATGTTAATTTTTTTTTTATTATTACATTTAATTATTTTCAGTATGTAATAATTTATATCGGTTTGAAACCGTCTAAATTGTACTTAAAACGTTGTTTATGACCGCTTGGTACAAGAGAAACAGTCTTTTGATTATAGGCCACGAATTCGAGAATAGGGGCGTGAAAGTGCAAAAACTTGTATAATGACGATTATGCTTCGGAATTTTTCTTTTTGAGATGAGGGTTGATAATTCGTAGAATTTGGTATATTCGGACTACTGTTGGGTGTTTTTATCACAACGTTTCGCCCGATGTAACCTCCGACATTCTTCAGGTGTACCTTGTCAAACTCGGGAATCTGGACGGAATTTCGAACAGAACCCTTTATTTAATCCACGTTCCATCTGCCATGACTGGGAAAAAGTCTCCAGTAATTCTTCGTATCGTCCACAAGGATCCGTGACGCAGTGGATACAGTATAATTCAGGATCTAAGTGACAGTCATCTGAAGGTTGAAGGTTCAATCCTCAGTGCGGACTATACGAAGAATTGCGAATTACTGAAGATGGAACTAGAGCATGCTACCCTCGTGTATTAAAGGGTTCTGTTCGAAATTCCGTCCAGATGGGAATCTTTTACGACGCTCAGCAGAATAAAAACGCTAAAAAAACAAATATACAATATATAAAAGTAACTGTAGGCTGTAAAAGTTATTTTCTAACTTGCCTGTGGCATTTGTTTGTATTTTTAGACCGTTACAACCACTATTTATTAGAAATCAATAGTTTTGTCACAGGAACTTGGGGGAAAAAATGGCCGATTGGGGGGGGGGGTTACTAACGAATGCACCTGGAGCGGCCATATTGAATTTTGTGAAAACGGTGGGAAAAAAAACAAGAAATTTTTTTTTTTTTTACATCTAATGAAAACCCATTTATAATACGTAAAAATAAAAACAAATTACATAAGTAAGTAGAAAAATATCTATTCTCGTCGTAGGTCAACTTCACTTGTTGCAAATTTATGTTTTTAAACCCTTTCTCGTTCTTTTTTTGGACCCCGTTCGCGCCTCTGTTGAGCGTCGTAAAATATACCCAACACCCAAGAGGAGAACAATAGTCCGAATATACCAACTGCTAATGACGAATAGTTCGACTATTTTCACTTATTTGAATTCGAGAAGGAAGTTGCATGACAAAAATCGCATGTTTTGTTTACAGCTGCTGATGATGCTGATGCTGCTACTTACTTATATTTTATTATTGCTGATATTAAGCAGTCAATAATAACTGAAAACACCAGCAGCAGCATCATCATCATCATTCGCCCGGAAGCGATCAAAATACTCTGGCATTATTAACACATTCGTATTCCAACCGAAACCTATGTAGACGGATGAAGAGAATGATCCCATCATGCGGGATTTCCTCAGCCAGCTGGAGACCAGCGTGAGTCGACTTGGCTCTTTGAGCGCCTCTCTTATTCGAGGGAAAACTTCAAGTCACGGCCTGCCAAGCCAGCAGAACATCAGATCAAAGTTCTTGGTGTTTTTGTATATATCTGTAAAGGCTTTTTGGGTACTCTTATAGCTGACGCACCATGTTTCCGTGACTTCGCGTCGTCAACGTTCGGGTGGGTTTCGGAAGCGCCCGGGCGTTGACGAAACTATTCACCAAGAAACATTTGCGCTTATAAACAGTTTGTTTTCGTTAAAATAAGAAACAAAACAAAACAAAAAATTGCTTAAAAAACAGTTGTTGCGGTGTTTATGTTAACAAGAAAATAAATTGACAAAAAAATGTAAAAAAAAACAACAAAACAAAACAAAAACATTTGCTTAACAAATCAAACAGAATCATCTTTTGAAACTTTCCGGTACACAAAAAAACAAACATTTTATTTAAAAACATTTGATTAACAGTGGTTCCTTTAACAAGAAAGAACAAACATAAACATCTAATTATTAACAGTTGTTTAGCTATGGTTTGTTCGTTCTTTATTTTTATATATGTATTTTAGTTTGATTTTCTTCGTCTGAATTTATCGGCTGCCAGTCTTCAATCAATTTAGCGTTTGACAGTTTTCGTCTCGTCAACTCTCGGGCGCTTCCGTAACCTGACCGAACGTTGACGACGCGAAGTCACGAAAACATGGTGCGTCATCTATAAGAGTACCGGCCTTTTAATAAAGTCTGCAAACAATAAAATAATAATAATAAAAAAAGATCAGTGAATACTCCGATGAAGTGTTGGAATTGAATCAAAGGGAAACACTTAATGGATGCCTCTTTTTATATATATATATTTTTATATATATATATTTTTATATATATATATATATTTTTATATATATATATATATATATATTTTTATATATATATATATATTTTTATATATATATATATATATATATATATTTTTATATATATATATATATATATATATTTTTATATATATATATATATTTTTATATATATATATATATATATATATATATATATTTTTATATATATATATATATATATATATATATATATATATATATATATATATATATATATATATATATATATATATATATATATATATTTTTATATATATATATATATATATATATTTTTATATATATATATATATATATATTTTTATATATATATATATATATATATATTTTTATATATATATATATATATATTTTTATATATATATATATATATATATTTTTATATATATATATATATATTTTTATATATATATATATATTTTTATATATATATATATATTTTTATATATATATATTTTTATATATATATATATATATTTTTATATATATATATATATTTTTATATATATATATATATTTTTATATATATATATATATATATATATTTTTATATATATATATATATATATATATATATATATATATTTTTATATATATATATATATTTTTATATATATATATATATATATATATTTTTATATATATATATATATATATATATATTTTTATATATATATATATATTTATATATTTTTATATATATATATATATTTTTATATATATATATATATATATATTTTTATATATATATATATATATATATATATATATATTTTTATATATATATATATATATATATATATATATTTTTATATATATATATATATATATTTATATATATATATATATATATATTTTTATATATATATATATATATATTTTTATATATATATATATATATATATATATATTTTTATATATATATATATATATATTTATATATATATATATATATATATATATTTTTATATATATATATATATATATATTTTTATATATATATATATATATATATATATATATTTATATATATATATATATATATATATATTTTTATATATATATATATATATATATATTTTTATATATATATATATATATATATATTTTTATATATATATATATATATATATATATATATATATATATATATATATATATATTTTTATAAATGTGTGTGTTAATATTAAACTGTGAACTTGCGCACACCAATGAACAATTCACACAGACAATCTTTCACGCCTTCATATTTTTGTGATAATATAAATATGCGTTTCATTAAAAAATGATTTTTGTTGCTGTTCTTTTTTTACGTTAAGTTGAGATAGTTTTCTAGTAAAAAAAATTGGTTCAGGGTTTCCATTCTATCACCAATCTATATAAGTTATAGTTCCTGTTTGGTTCGTTCCAAAACTCCTTCTGGAGTTTTGGAAATGAACTCCCACAACCATAAATATTCTGAAACTACATTACATGTGCTACGTTGATGAGCATGTTTTGATAGAAGTGCGAGTGCAGCATTATCGTGGGATCTGCATTAACAACGGACATCAATAGAGCAAAAATCAGGCGGTGAAGAGGAAGGGGGGGGTATTCCCATTTTATAACCTAGAAGGGGATGGGGGGCAAACCTATCAGAGTGTTCGCTCATAATCGCCTAAAAGAAGTAGAATCTCATTTTTTTCGGGGGGGGGGGTGTTACCGTTTTGTTTTCATCGACTGAAAGTATCGACCGATATCTTTTAAAGGAGACAGGAAGACATTCAATAACTTTTATCATCCAAATATATTTCTCCACTTTTTGCACACAAACTGGTTATCATCTCTCAATTGAAGGAGGGTAGAAAGTGACTAACTTGGGTTTACTTTCGGCAGCCTCATAACTCTCGCTTCCCTTATTTTGTCCTTTAGTCATCACATTCCATGTTTCTGACAAAGGGGGAAGAATTGCTGTTTTCTGGGTCGGAATCTAATCTATCTATCTAACACTTATCGTTGGCTAATTTTTTTTACCTTGAAGTAGCAATTTTTTTTTTAGCTCCTTACGTCAAGTGGCTTCGTGCCTTGTCTGGAGCGATTTCCATAAAATTTTAAAAAAACAAAAAAACTATTTGTAATTCCACGGCACTACTTGTGTACCAAATGCTTGCAAGTATCTCAAAAAAAAAAAAAAAAAAAAATGAGTTGCAGCAGACTTCCTTTCCACAAAATGAGCAGTATGTTATTTTATTGCCAATAACATGGTACAACGATAAGAAATGAAAATTGGCTGGTCGGAATCAAAGTTTGATATGTCAGCTTAAATGCTATCTAGGTCCAACTTTTAAAAAATTCACAAGATAACTTCATATGTTAGGTAGAAAATACATACGATGGATTAAAACAGATTGTAAGTCTTTATATGATCCTTTTAAGGGATAGATAAGATTTATCAGCAGAATTTAATATTTTTTTTAATTTATTTATTTATTTTCTTTTTTTTTTTTAAAGTTTCTTGCGAGTAATTTATATAATCAGTGACCATCTGTACATGTCCTCATACTAACTCAGATTCCAATTAGTTGCTATTTAAAATGACAGAATGTTTTTCTCAAGTAATTTGCAAGCTGTCACCAAATATACAAAAATCTAGTAACTTGAACTTATCACTGCCATTTTTTTTTTTAAAGCAGTAGTTAAGAATTTATTCTCTATTTTTATTTATAAGTAAAACATAAAAAAAAAAAATGACATTAAAAAATGGCGACATTTAAAAATAATTATAAACCTCAGTGAAATCCATTTCATGGACGCTCATCAGAGAAAAATATTTCCAATTGGCAGTTACACCCAGAAAAGAAATGGATAAAAAAAAAAAAGAAAAAAAATGTTTCAGGTTAACGTGCAAAAAGAGAGGCTATAGAAAAGAAATAAAGCCCCCCCCCCCCATTCCTCAAATGTACTTAACATGCAACGAATGCTGTTCATAAAAGTTTCACAGCAAGAAAAATATAGCAGAAAAAACATTAAATTATGTAAATAGTGTCGGAACATTAAAAGTCTTTAAATAGCATCAAAAGGACAAAGAAAGTCCTTAAGGCTACGTAATGGGGCCAGATTTATAAGGAAGAGGCAACTGGATGGGGAGTTGGGCAGCAAGATGTGTGTTAACATTACATTTGAATTTCTGCATGTTGGTACAGTCAAGAAAACAGGGAGCAGGAAGGGAATTCCGAAATCAAGCGGTCAATACTTATACTTATATGGTCCATGAAAAACTTCTCAGAAATGTATAAATATTTTTTGTTTAATTTCATTTTATGTAAAATTCTTTAAAAAATCTAGAATAATGCTTAAAAAAATAACAAACTTTATTGACCCCAAACAATGCATATTGCCATTGAAACATAAGCAGCTACTGTGGTAGGGGCCAGATTTATAAGAAGGGGCAACTGTGGAGGAGTTGGACAGCAAGATGTTTGTTAACATTACATTTGAATTTCTGCATGTTGGTACAGTTTGGGAAAACAGGGAGCAGGAATGGAATTCCAAAATCAAGCGGTCAAAGGAATGAAGCTATCAGAGTAGAAAATCTTCCACCATCTAAAGGGGTGGGATTTAGCAACTAGTCAGGTGTATTTTACTGGAAAATTGTTTTTTTTTTTCTGTTTCACTTGTACACCGGAAACTGAACTGAATTTTTTTTTGAAACCCGAAACTGTTTGGTATAGTGTTATTATTACCAAACGGAAATATCCAAGGAATTATCGTGGAAAGTCGTTCAGATTTCAATAAAATTAATTTTCATCAACATTTAATACGATAGATTGAACAAAAATATTATAAATCTCCGCCATTGTTTGATTTACATCTTAGTAATGAAATATTTAAAAAGAATGAGGAAAAAGAGGGAGTGATAGATAGATAGATAAATAGAGAGATAAATAGAGAGATAAATAGATAGATAGATAGATAGAGAGAGATAGAAATAGAGAGAAAAATAGGGTGAGAGAGAGAGAGAGAAATAGGGAGAGAGAGAGAGAAATAGGGAGAGAGAGAGAGAAATAGGGAGAGAGAGAGAGAAATAGGGAGAGAAAGAGAGAGAGAGAGAAAGAAAGAGAAAGAGAGAAATAGGGAGAGAGAGAAATAGGGAGAGAGAGAAATAGAGAAAGAGAGAAATAGGGAGAGAGAGAGAGAGAGAAAAATAGGGAGAGAGAGAGAGAGAAAAATAGGGAGAGAGAGAGAAATAGGGAGAGAGAGAGAAATAGGGAGAGAGAGAGAAATAGGGAGAGAGAGAGAAAATGAGAGAGAGAAATAGGGAGAGAGAGAAATAGGGAGAGAGAGAGAGAGAAATAGGGAGAGAGAGAGAGAAATAGGGAGAGAGAGAGAGAAATAGGGAGAGAGAGAGAGAAATAGGGAGAGAGAGAGAGAGAGAAATAGGGAGAGAGAGAGAGAGAAATAGGGAGAGAGAGAGAAATAGGGAGAGAGAGAGAGAAATAGGGAGAGAGAGAGAGAGAAATAGGGAGAGAGAGAGAAATAGGGAGAGAGAGAGAAATAGGGAGAGAGAGAAATAGGGAGAGAGAGAGAGAAATAGGGAGAGAGAGAGAGAAATAGGGAGAGAGAGAAATAGGGAGAGAGAGAAATAGGGAGAGAGAGAAATAGGGAGAGAGAGAAATAGGGAGAGAGAGAAATAGGGAGAGAGAGAAATAGGGAGAGAGAGAAATAGGGAGAGAGAGAGAAATAGGGAGAGAGAGAGAGAAATAGGGAGAGAGAGAGAGAAATAGGGAGAGAGAGAAATAGGGAGAGAGAGAAATAGGGAGAGAGAGAAATAGGGAGAGAGAGAAATAGGGAGAGAGAGAAATAGGGAGAGAGAGAAATAGGGAGAGAGAGAAATAGGGAGAGAGAGAGAGAGAAATAGGGAGAGAGAGAAATAGGGAGAGAGAGAAATAGGGAGAGAGAGAAATAGGGAGAGAGAGAAATAGAGAGAGAGAGAAATAGAGAGAGAGAGAGAAATAGGGAGAGAGAGAGAACAATAGGGAGAGAGAGAGAACAATAGGGAGAGAGAGAGAGAGCAATAGGGAGAGAGAGAGAGCAATAGGGAGAGAGAGAGAGCAATAGGGAGAGAGAGAGAGAAATAGGGAGAGAGAGAGAGAGAGAAATAGGGAGAGAGAGAGAAATAGGGAGAGAGAGAGAAATAGGGAGAGAGAGAGAAATAGGGAGAGAGAGAGAAATAGGGAGAGAGAGAGAAATAGGGAGAGAGAGAGAGAAATAGGGAGAGAGAGAGAGAAATAGAGAGAGAGAGAGAAAGAAATAGAGAGAGAGAGAGAAAGAAATAGGGGGAGAGAGAGAAAGAAATAGGGGGAGAGAGAGAGAGAGAAAGAAATAGGGGGAGAGAGAGAAATAGGGGGAGAGAAAGAAATAGGGGGAGAGAGAGAAATAGGGGGAGAGAGAGAAATAGGGGGAGAGAGAGAAATAGGGGGAGAGAGAGAAATAGGGGGAGAGAGAGAAATAGGGGGAGAGAGAGAAATAGGGAGAGAGAGAGAAATAGGGAGAGAGAGAGAGAAATAGGGAGAGAGAGAGAGAAATAGGGAGAGAGAGAGAGAAATAGGGAGAGAGAGAGAAATAGGGAGAGAGAGAGAGAAATAGGGAGAGAGAGAGAGAAATAGGGAGAGAGAGAGAGAAATAGGGAGAGAGAGAGAAATAGGGAGAGAGAGAGAAATAGGGAGAGAGAGAAATAGGGGGAGAGAGAAATAGGGGGAGAGAGAAATAGGGGGAGAGAGAAATAGGGGGAGAGAGAAATAGGGGGAGAGAGAGAGAAATAGGGGGAGAGAGAGAGAAATAGGGGGAGAGAGAGAGAAATAGGGGGAGAGAGAGAGAAATAGGGGGAGAGAGAGAGAAATAGGGGGAGAGAGAGAGAAATAGGGGGAGAGAGAGAAATAGGGGGAGAGAGAGAAATAGGGGGAGAGAGAGAAATAGGGGGAGAGAGAGAAATAGGGGGAGAGAGAGAGAGAAATAGGGAGAGAGAGAAATAGGGAGAGAGAGAGAGAGA
Source organism: Sepiola atlantica (assembly GCA_963556195.1). Taxonomy (NCBI): domain Eukaryota; kingdom Metazoa; phylum Mollusca; class Cephalopoda; order Sepiida; family Sepiolidae; genus Sepiola; species Sepiola atlantica. The sequence goes on from OY744550.1 coordinate 58,064,497, forward strand.
AATAGGGAGAGAGAGAGAGAGAAATAGGGAGAGAGAGAGAGAGAAATAGGGAGAGAGAGAGAGAGAAATAGGGAGAGAGAGAGAGAGAAATAGGGAGAGAGAGAGAGAGAAATAGGGAGAGAGAGAGAGAGAAATAGGGAGAGAGAGAGAGAGAAATAGGGAGAGAGAGAGAGAAATAGGGAGAGAGAGAGAGAAATAGGGAGAGAGAGAGAGAAATAGGGAGAGAGAGAGAAATAAGGAGAGAGAGAGAAATAGGGAGAGAGAGAGAAATAGGGAGAGAGAGAGAAATAGGGAGAGAGAGAGAAATAGGGAGAGAGAGAGAAGTAGGGAGAGAAAGAGAGAAATAGGGAGAGAAAGAGAGAAATAGGGAGAGAGAGAGAGAAATAGGGAGAGAGAGAGAGAAATAGGGAGAGAGAGAGAGAGAAATAGGGAGAGAGAGAGAAATAGGGAGAGAGAGAAATAAGGAGAGAAATAGGGAGAGAGAGAGAGAAATACCAGATGACATTGCATTTCTTTCATTCAGTTTGAGAATCATCTTGGCGATTGTGCAGATATATTTTCCAAGAAAGGAGGAAGATGAAAGGAGTTTCAACAACATTTACATCTAGTGGAAATGAAACGAGCATCATATGTATATACACACATTACATGCATTTAATTTTAAGCAGCCTTCGGGTTCGATTTTCGGAGGTAACTCTTCCCAGGCATTACTTCCTCTTTTGGGGAGGGTATTGGTATATTGCAGATCAGCTGAGGCATAATTCCAGATAATGCAGACGTGTCCGATCACGCCAAACTTTGCACTTATCCAGAGTACCCAACATCCGGATGGAGTAAAATTCAGAGAACTTTTGTCATTACTAACTAGCAGAGCATGACCACTGTCGACCAAGGGAAGTGCCTATCAAGCATGTGTGCACAGTCTGATGCTGTATGAAAGCGAAACCTGGTGCATGAGGGTTGAGGACATGCGTTGCATGGAGAGAAATAATATGAGAATGATACAATGTGTGTGTAATGTGCATTTTAAAGACGGGCTTAGATCTGATGACCTCAGAGGAAGATTAAATCCGGACAGTATAAGGAGATAGTGCAGAACAGCAGACTTTGATGGTGTGATCACATTTAAAGAATGGATGCTTGGGTTAGTAGATGCAGAAGAGTTGAGGTAGCACAGTCAGTTGGAAAACATGGAAGGAAGTGATAAGGATGAACTTGAGAGAAAGAGGGATAAATAAAGACCTGGCCAGAGATCGGATAGTCCGGAAATTAATTTCTAAAAGTCTAGCATGTACAACAGACGTTAAACCGAATACGATGACAACCTGAGTCACCCTTCCCTCACCAGGGAATACTGACCTCTGTATTTGTGTTAGAATCAAAGTGTAGTATATGTCCTGTTCTCAGTCAGAGGAGGAGAGATCCTTCTCGACTGCGGTAATTTTTATGATTGTCTTATTCAGTGTCCCCTTTTGGAGAGCCGGATACCTCCCACATTAAAAACCGACCAAGGGTCTAATTTTGCCTTCATAGGGAGACGAGTAAATAGGGACACACAAAAACGGATATATGTTAATAGCTTTACAGTCGACAATTCATTTGAAAGACTCATGATTAAACTTTAATCCAAGTCATGAAATATTAACTACTACGTGTCGGTTAGAGTTAGGAACTTTGAACTCACAAAATCGCAGATGTTTAAAAAGGCAATACATAAAAGTCGAAAAGGCCGTTTTATGTCATTAGCAAATACAATATTCTCTTCGGTATATTAAAACCAAAACTGTCTGCTGTAATATTACCTACAGGCTCGATTAAATTTACCATGACTAAATATTAAACATACCTACTGTGTGTGTGTGTCTTTTTCATATACTTTAATGCCGTAAATAATTTTATTTGACTTTTGAATTATGGAACAATCTCTCTAAATTAAATACAAATAAAAAGCGAGACGACAGGAATAAATGTAAATTGATGCTCTTTTACGACATAATCACGTTGACACATCGGTTCTCATTAGATCACCAAAGTTAAGCGACGTCGATCCTGGTCAGTAGCAGATGGGTAACTATTTGGGAATACCATGGTGCTGTACACGTATACAGGTGTGGCGATCTGTATACATATTCCGCCATTAGAAAAAATATGACAAAGTCATAGAATTTATCACCGTTTCACCTACGCCTAATAGAATCTAGGATGATTGAATTGAAATCTATAAAACCTTAACCCTAACCCTTGCTCTAAACCTAACCCTTACCCTAATCTTTACCCTAATCCTAACCTTTACCCTAACTCTAACCCTTCTATAAACAATGGCATAGGATGATTGAATTGAAATCTATAAAACCTTAACCCTAACCCTTGCTCTAAACCTAACCCTAATCTTTATCCTAATCCTAATCTTTACCCTAACTCTAACCCTTCTATAAACAATGGCATATGATGATTGAATTGAATTGAAATCTATAAAACCCTAACCCTTGCTCTAAACCTAATCTTTACCCTAATCTTTACCCTAACTCTAACCCTTCTATAAACAATGGCAAAGGATGATTGAATTAAATTGAAATCTATAAAACCTTAACCCTTGCTCTAAACCTAATCTTTACCCTAATCCTAATCTTTACCCTAACTCTAACCCTTCTATAAACAATGGCAAAGGATGATTGAATTGAAATGAAATCTATAAAACCTTAACCCTTGCTCTAAACCTAATCTTTACCCTAATCCTAATCTTTACCCTAACTCTAACCCTTCTATAAACAATGGCAAAGGATGATTGAATTAAATTGAAATCTATAAAACCTTAACCCTTGCTCTAAACCTAATCTTTACCCTAATCTTTACCCTAACTCTAACCCTTCTATAAACAATGGCAAAGGATGATTGAATTGAAATGAAATCTATAAAACCTTAACCCTTGCTCTAAACCTAATCTTTACCCTAATCCTAATCTTTACCCTAACTCTAACCCTTCTATAAACAATGGCAAAGGATGATTGAATTAAATTGAAATCTATAAAACCTTAACCCTTGCTCTAAACCTAATCTTTACCCTAATCCTAATCTTTACCCTAACTCTAACCCTTCTATAAACAATGGCATAGGATGATTGAATTGAATTGAAATCTATAAAACCTTAACCCTAACCCTTGCTCTAAACCTAATCTTTACCCTAATCCTAATCTTCACCCTAACTCTAACCCTTCTATAAACAATGGCAAAGGATGATTGAATTGAAATGAAATCTATAAAACCTTAACCCTTGCTCTAAACCTAATCTTTACCCTAATCCTAATCTTTACCCTAACTCTAACCCTTCTATAAACAATGGCAAAGGATGATTGAATTAAATTGAAATCTATAAAACCTAAACCCTAACCCTTGCTCTAAACCTAATCTTTACCCTAATCCTAATCTTTACCCTAACTCTAACCCTTCTATAAACAATGGCAAAGGATGATTGAATTGAAATGAAATCTATAAAACCTTAACCCTTGCTCTAAACCTAATCTTTACCCTAATCCTAATCTTTACCCTAACTCTAACCTTTCTATAAACAATGGCAAAGGATGATTGAATTAAATTGAAATCTATAAAACCTTAACCCTTGCTCTAAACCTAATCTTTACCCTAATCCTAATCTTTACCCTAACTCTAACCCTTCTATAAACAATGGCAAAGGATGATTGAATTAAATTGAAATCTATAAAACCTAAACCCTAACCCTTGCTCTAAACCTAATCTTTACCCTAATCCTAATCTTTACCCTAACTCTAACCCTTCTATAAACAATGGCAAAGGATGATTGAATTAAATTGAAATCTATAAAACCTTAACCCTAACCCTTGCTCTAAACCTAATCTTTACCCTAATCCTAATCTTTACCCTAACTCTAACCCTTCTATAAACAATGGCATAGGATGATTGAATTGAATTGAAATCTATAAAACCTTAACCCTAACCCTTGCTCTAAACCTAATCTTTACCCTAATCTTCACCCTAACTCTAACCCTTCTATAAACAATGGCATAGGATGATTGAATTGAATTGAAATCTATAAAACCTAAACCCTAACCCTTGCTCTAAACCTAATCTTTACCCTAATCCTAATCTTTACCCTAACTCTAACCCTTCTATAAACAATGGCATAGGATGATTGAATTGAATTGAAATCTATAAAACCTAAACCCTAACCCTTGCTCTAAACCTAATCTTTACCCTAATCCTAATCTTTACCCTAACTCTAACCCTTCTATAAACAATGGCATAGGATGATTGAATTGAATTGAAATCTATAAAACCTTAACCCTTGCTCTAAACCTAATCTTTACCCTAATCCTAACCTTTACCCTAACTCTAACCCTTCTATAAACAATGGCATAGGATGATTGAATTGAATTGAAATCTATAAAACCTAAACCCTAACCCTTGCTCTAAACCTAATCTTTACCCTAATCCTAATCTTTACCCTAACTCTAACCCTTCTATAAACAATGGCATAGGATGATTGAATTAAATTGAAATCTATAAAACCTAAACCCTAACCCTTGCTCTAAACCTAATCTTTACCCTAATCCTAATCTTCACCCTAACTCTAACCCTTCTATAAACAATGGCATAGGATGATTGAATTGAATTGAAATCTATAAAACCTAAACCCTAACCCTTGCTCTAAACCTAATCTTTACCCTAATCCTAATCTTTACCCTAACTCTAACCCTTCTATAAACAATGGCAAAGGATGATTGAATTAAATTGAAATCTATAAAACCTAAACCCTAACCCTTGCTCTAAACCTAATCTTTACCCTAATCCTAATCTTTACCCTAACTCTAACCCTTCTATAAACAATGGCAAAGGATGATTGAATTAAATTGAAATCTATAAAACCTAAACCCTAACCCTTGCTCTAAACCTAATCTTTACCCTAATCCTAATCTTCACCCTAACTCTAACCCTTCTATAAACAATGGCATAGGATGATTGAATTGAATTGAAATCTATAAAACCTTAACCCTAACCCTTGCTCTAAACCTAATCTTTACCCTAATCTTCACCCTAACTCTAACCCTTCTATAAACAATGGCATAGGATGATTGAATTAAATTGAAATCTATAAAACCTAAACCCTAACCCTTGCTCTAAACCTAATCTTTACCCTAATCCTAATCTTTACCCTAACTCTAACCCTTCTATAAACAATGGCATAGGATGATTGAATTGAATTGAAATCTATAAAACCTAAACCCTAACCCTTGCTCTAAACCTAATCTTTACCCTAATCCTAATCTTTACCCTAACTCTAACCCTTCTATAAACAATGGCATAGGATGATTGAATTGAATTGAAATCTATAAAACCTAAACCCTAACCCTTGCTCTAAACCTAATCTTTACCCTAATCCTAATCTTTACCCTAACTCTAACCCTTCTATAAACAATGGCATAGGATGATTGAATTAAATTGAAATCTATAAAACCTAAACCCTAACCCTTGCTCTAAACCTAATCTTTACCCTAATCCTAATCTTTACCCTAACTCTAACCCTTCTATAAACAATGGCATAGGATGATTGAATTGAATTGAAATCTATAAAACCTTAACCCTTGCTCTAAACCTAATCTTTACCCTAATCCTAACCTTTACCCTAACTCTAACCCTTCTATAAACAATGGATTATCATGATTGAATTGAATTGAAATCTATAAAACCTTAACCCTTGCTCTAAACCTAATCTTTACCCTAATCCTAACCTTTACCCTAACTCTAACCCTTCTATAAACAATGGCATAGGATGATTGAATTGAATTGAAATCTATAAAACCTAAACCCTAACCCTTGCTCTAAACCTAATCTTTACCCTAATCCTAATCTTTACCCTAACTCTAACCCTTCTATAAACAATGGCATAGGATGATTGAATTAAATTGAAATCTATAAAACCTAAACCCTAACCCTTGCTCTAAACCTAATCTTTACCCTAATCCTAATCTTCACCCTAACTCTAACCCTTCTATAAACAATGGCATAGGATGATTGAATTGAATTGAAATCTATAAAACCTAAACCCTAACCCTTGCTCTAAACCTAATCTTTACCCTAATCCTAATCTTTACCCTAACTCTAACCCTTCTATAAACAATGGCAAAGGATGATTGAATTAAATTGAAATCTATAAAACCTAAACCCTAACCCTTGCTCTAAACCTAATCTTTACCCTAATCCTAATCTTTACCCTAACTCTAACCCTTCTATAAACAATGGCAAAGGATGATTGAATTAAATTGAAATCTATAAAACCTAAACCCTAAACCTTGCTCTAAACCTAATCTTTACCCTAATCCTAATCTTCACCCTAACTCTAACCCTTCTATAAACAATGGCAAAGGATGATTGAATTAAATTGAAATCTATAAAACCTTAACCCTAACCCTGGCTCTAAACCTAATCTTTACCCTAATCCTAATCTTTACCCTAACTCTAACCCTTCTATAAACAATGGCAAAGGATGATTGAATTAAATTGAAATCTATAAAACCTAAACCCTAACCCTTGCTCTAAACCTAATCTTTACCCTAATCCTAATCTTTACCCTAACTCTAACCCTTCTATAAACAATGGCAAAGGATGATTGAATTAAATTGAAATCTATAAAACCTTAACCCTAACCCTTGCTCTAAACCTAATCTTTACCCTAATCCTAATCTTTACCCTAACTCTAACCCTTCTATAAACAATGGCAAAGGATGATTGAATTAAATTGAAATCTATAAAACCTAAACCCTAACCCTTGCTCTAAACCTAATCTTTACCCTAATCCTAATCTTTACCCTAACTCTAACCCTTCTATAAACAATGGCAAAGGATGATTTAATTAAATTGAAATCTATAAAACCTTAACCCTAACCCTTGCTCTAAACCTAATCTTTACCCTAATCCTAATCTTCACCCTAACTCTAACCCTTCTATAAACAATGGCATAGGATAATTGAATTAAATTGAAATCTATAAAACCTAAACCCTAACCCTTGCTCTAAACCTAATCTTTACCCTAATCCTAATCTTTACCCTAACTCTAACCCTTCTATAAACAATGGCATAGGATGATTGAATTGAATTGAAATCTATAAAACCTAAACCCTAACCCTTGCTCTAAACCTAATCTTTACCCTAATCCTAATCTTCACCCTAACTCTAACCCTTCTATAAACAATGGCATAGGATGATTGAATTAAATTGAAATCTATAAAACCTAAACCCTAACCCTTGCTCTAAACCTAATCTTTACCCTAATCCTAATCTTCACCCTAACTCTAACCCTTCTATAAACAATGGCAAAGGATGATTGAATTAAATTGAAATCTATAAAACCTTAACCCTAACCCTTGCTCTAAACCTAATCTTTACCCTAATCCTAATCTTTACCCTAACTCTAACCCTTCTATAAACAATGGCATAGGATGATTGAATTGAAATCTATAAAACCTTAACCCTAACCCTTGCTCTAAACCTAATCTTTACCCTAATCCTAATCTTCACCCTAACTCTAACCCTTCTATAAACAATGGCATAGGATGATTGAATTGAATTGAAATCTATAAAACCTAAACCCTTGCTCTAAACCTAATCTTTACCCTAATCCTAACCTTTACCCTAACTCTAACCCTTCTATAAACAATGGCATAGGATGATTGAATTGAATTGAAATCTATAAAACCTAAACCCTAACCCTTGCTCTAAACCTAATCTTTACCCTAATCCTAATCTTCACCCTAACTCTAACCCTTCTATAAACAATGGCATAGGATGATTGAATTAAATTGAAATCTATAAAACCTAAACCCTAACCCTTGCTCTAAACCTAATCTTTACCCTAATCCTAACCTTTACCCTAACTCTAACCCTTCTATAAACAATGGCATAGGATGATTGAATTGAATTGAAATCTATAAAACCTTAACCCTTGCTCTAAACCTAATCTTTACCCTAATCCTAATCTTCACCCTAACTCTAACCCTTCTATAAACAATGGCATAGGATGATTGAATTGAATTGAAATCTATAAAACCTAAACCCTAACCCTTGCTCTAAACCTAATCTTTACCCTAATCCTAATCTTCACCCTAACTCTAACCCTTCTATAAACAATGGCATAGGATGACTGAATTGAATTGAAATCTATAAAACCTTAACCCTTGCTCTAAACCTAATCTTTACCCTAATCCTAATCTTTACCCTAACTCTAACCCTTCTATAAACAATGGCATAGGATGATTGAATTAAATTGAAATCTATAAAACCTAAACCCTAACCCTTGCTCTAAACCTAATCTTTACCCTAATCCTAATCTTCACCCTAACTCTAACCCTTCTATAAACAATGGCATAGGATGATTGAATTGAATTGAAATCTATAAAACCTAAACCCTAACCCTTGCTCTAAACCTAATCTTTACCCTAATCCTAATCTTTACCCTAACTCTAACCCTTCTATAAACAATGGCAAAGGATGATTGAATTAAATTGAAATCTATAAAACCTAAACCCTAACCCTTGCTCTAAACCTAATCTTTACCCTAATCCTAATTTTCACCCTAACTCTAACCCTTCTATAAACAATGGCATAGGATGATTGAATTGAATTGAAATCTATAAAACCTAAACCCTAACCCTTGCTCTAAACCTAATCTTTACCCTAATCCTAATCTTTACCCTAACTCTAACCCTTCTATAAACAATGGCAAAGGATGATTGAATTAAATTGAAATCTATAAAACCTAAACCCTAACCCTTGCTCTAAACCTAATCTTTACCCTAATCCTAATCTTTACCCTAACTCTAACCCTTCTATAAACAATGGCAAAGGATGATTGAATTAAATTGAAATCTATAAAACCTAAACCCTAACCCTTGCTCTAAACCTAATCTTTACCCTAATCCTAATCTTTACCCTAACTCTAACCCTTCTATAAACAATGGCAAAGGATGATTGAATTAAATTGAAATCTATAAAACCTTAACCCTTACCCTTGCTCTAAACCTAATCTTTACCCTAATCCTAATCTTTACCCTAACTCTAACCCTTCTATAAACAATGGCAAAGGATGATTGAATTAAATTGAAATCTATAAAACCTAAACCCTAACCCTTGCTCTAAACCTAATCTTTACCCTAATCCTAATCTTTACCCTAACTCTAACCCTTCTATAAACAATGGCAAAGGATGATTGAATTAAATTGAAATCTATAAAACCTTAACCCTAACCTTTGCTCTAAACCTAATCTTTACCCTAATCCTAATCTTTACCCTAACTCTAACCCTTCTATAAACAATGGCAAAGGATGATTGAATTAAATTGAAATCTATAAAACCTTAACCCTAACCCTTGCTCTAAACCTAATCTTTACCCTAATCCTAATCTTTACCCTAACTCTAACCCTTCTATAAACAATGGCAAAGGATGATTGAATTAAATTGAAATCTATAAAACCTAAACCCTAACCCTTGCTCTAAACCTAATCTTTACCCTAATCCTAATCTTTACCCTAACTCTAACCCTTCTATAAACAATGGCAAAGGATGATTGAATTAAATTGAAATCTATAAAACCTAAACCCTAACCCTTGCTCTAAACCTAATCTTTACCCTAATCCTAATCTTTACCCTAACTCTAACCCTTCTATAAACAATGGCAAAGGATGATTGAATTAAATTGAAATCTATAAAACCTTAACCCTAACCCTTGCTCTAAACCTAATCTTTACCCTAATCCTAATCTTTACCCTAACTCTAACCCTTCTATAAACAATGGCAAAGGATGATTGAATTAAATTGAAATCTATAAAACCTAAACCCTAACCCTTGCTCTAAACCTAATCTTTACCCTAATCCTAATCTTTACCCTAACTCTAACCCTTCTATAAACAATGGCAAAGGATGATTGAATTAAATTGAAATCTATAAAACCTTAACCCTAACCCTTGCTCTAAACCTAATCTTTACCCTAATCCTAATCTTTACCCTAACTCTAACCCTTCTATAAACAATGGCAAAGGATGATTGAATTAAATTGAAATCTATAAAACCTAAACCCTAACCCTTGCTCTAAACCTAATCTTTACCCTAATCCTAATCTTTACCCTAACTCTAACCCTTCTATAAACAATGGCAAAGGATGATTGAATTAAATTGAAATCTATAAAACCTTAACCCTAACCCTTGCTCTAAACCTAATCTTTACCCTAATCCTAATCTTTACCCTAACTCTAACCCTTCTATAAACAATGGCAAAGGATGATTGAATTAAATTGAAATCTATAAAACCTAAACCCTAACCCTTGCTCTAAACCTAATCTTTACCCTAATCCTAATCTTTACCCTAACTCTAACCCTTCTATAAACAATGGCAAAGGATGATTGAATTAAATTGAAATCTATAAAACCTAAACCCTAACCCTTGCTCTAAACCTAATCTTTACCCTAATCCTAATCTTTACCCTAACTCTAACCCTTCTATAAACAATGGCAAAGGATGATTGAATTAAATTGAAATCTATAAAACCTAAACCCTAACCCTTGCTCTAAACCTAATCTTTACCCTAATCCTAATCTTTACCCTAACTCTAACCCTTCTATAAACAATGGCATAGGATGATTGAATTAAATTGAAATCTATAAAACCTAAACCCTAACCCTTGCTCTAAACCTAATCTTTACCCTAATCCTAATCTTTACCCTAACTCTAACCCTTCTATAAACAATGGCAAAGGATGATTGAATTAAATTGAAATCTATAAAACCTAAACCTCAACCCTTGCTCTAAACCTAATCTTTACCCTAATCCTAATCTTTACCCTAACTCTAACCCTTCTATAAACAATGGCATAGGATGATTAAATTGAATTGAAATCTATAAAACCTTAACCCTTGCTCTAAACCTAATCTTTACCCTAATCCTAACCTTTACCCTAACTCTAACCCTTCTATAAACAATGGCATATCATGATTGAATTGAATTGAAATCTATAAAACCTTAACCCTTGCTCTAAACCTAATCTTTACCCTAATCCTAACCTTTACCCTAACTCTAACCTTTCTATAAACAATGGCATAGGATGATTGAATTGAATTGAAATCTATAAAACCTAAACCCTAACCCTTGCTCTAAACCTAATCTTTACCCTAATCCTAATCTTCACCCTAACTCTAACCCTTCTATAAACAATGGCAAAGGATGATTGAATTAAATTGAAATCTATAAAACCTTAACCCTAACCCTTGCTCTAAACCTAATCTTTACCCTAATCCTAATCTTCACCCTAACTCTAACCCTTCTATAAACAATGGCAAAGGATGATTGAATTAAATTGAAATCTATAAAACCTAAACCTTAACCCTTGCTCTAAACCTAATCTTTACCCTAATCCTAATCTTTACCCTAACTCTAACCCTTCTATAAACAATGGCATAGGATGATTGAATTGAATTGAAATCTATAAAACCTTAACCCTTGCTCTAAACCTAATCTTTACCCTAATCCTAACCTTTACCCTAACTCTAACCCTTCTATAAACAATGGCAAAGGATGATTGAATTGAATTGAAATCTATAAAACCATAACCCTAACCCTTGCTCTAAACCTAATCTTTACCCTAATCCTAATCTTTACCCTAACTCTAACCCTTCTATAAACAATGGCATAGGATGATTGAATTAAATTGAAATCTATAAAACCTAAACCCTAACCCTTGCTCTAAACCTAATCTTTACCCTAATCCTAATCTTCACCCTAACTCTAACCCTTCTATAAACAATGGCATAGGATGGTTGACTTGCATTGAAATCTATAAAACCTAAACCCTAACCCTTGCTCTAAACCTAATCTTTACCCTAATCCTAATCCTAATCTTTACCCTAACTCTAACCCTTCTATAAACAATGGCATAGGATTATTGACTTGAAATCTATAATAATCTGCAAAAAAGGATCTCCCCCAAAAAAGGAAAAGAAGGCCATTCTATAAACAACGGATTATATGAATTTATTTTCATGACATACACAGTTGGGTGTAGGTTTGCAAAAGTTACGACAGTTAAGTGAAAGACATTAATGGTAATAAGTGTCGGCTGACGAAAGATCATTTTTGGAGCAGTATATATATCTTCAAGTGAAGATAACTAAACACTCTGAGCACGGCTGACGGGTGGCAGGAAAGCGTGATCTACGTCTTTCTTCGTAGCTGCCTGGAAGCTCTCTGGCTGTTCTGTGATCATCATCATCACCACCATCACGTATACAGGTGTGGCGAGCTGTATACATATTCCACCATTAGAAAAAAATATGAAAAAAGTCACAGGACTACCTCTGCATCTCGGAATTTGTCACCGTTTCATGTACGTCTACTGGTATAGGATTATTCAAGTCAAGATGCTTTGTTTTTGTATCTATCTACCTCCCACGGCGGTAAGATGTGACACAAGGTCGGAAAGTGGAATTGAAAAGCCAGCGCCCTAGAAGTTGAGCACTCTGGCCTACAAAAAATGCCTGGGCAGCCCCGTCGACATTCCCCAGTAGGGGCGCCTCAGGTGATTAGCAATAAACTAACCCCTTCTCAAAGGGTGAGAAGGCAAAGCCTGGGAGGGTGGACCTCCTAGATCTGCACAGGACAAACCCTAAGACCGGTGGAATCAAGGCCCGAAGGCCAAGATGGTACCGGTCTATGGGGTGTAGCATCCATCAGAACAGATACTACACTTTGATCTCAGCCAAAACACTGAGAAAATAAAGATGCTCTTGAGCAATATAATTTTCTTAAAAATTGTCCAATATTTTTGTTAAATTATTTTAAAAAAATGGAAATTGCTCCAGACAAGGCATGAAGCCACTTGATGTAAGGAGCTAACAAGAAAAAATATGATTATCGCAAAGACAGGAGATGCCTATTGGCCGTAGTCTTGAAAAGTATTGTTCAGTATTTAAATAAATAAACGTTAAAATTGAAACCAAGAAACTCAAAAGCTCTAATAATTTTTTTTTTTTTATCTTAAGCATTGGCCATGTGGCGCAACGGATAAAAGCGTTGATTAACAATTAGTTCTAAGTGAGTCTTCTTGGGATTAAAGGTTCAATCCTTACAACTAAGAATAAAATAAGAATTAATCAACACTTCTATCTGGTCATGGTTAACGGAATGAGAACAATCTACCCCATGGATCAACAAAGGGGAGTAGAAAGTGACTAACTTTGGGTTTACTTCGACAACCTCATAACTCTTGCTTCCCTTATTTCGTCCTTTAGTCCTCACATTCCATGAGCGATGTTTCTGACAAAGGGGGGAAGATTTGCTGTTTTTCTGGGCCGGAATCTATCCATCTAACACTTATCGTTGGCTAGTTTTTGACCTTGGAGTAGTATTTTTTTTTTTTAGCTCCTTACATCAAGTGGCTTCATGCCGTGTCTGGAGCGATCTCCATTAAAAAAAAAAAAAAAAAAAAAAGTTTCAATTTGAATTGAAATTCAACAAATATTTCCATGTTCGAAAAGAGGGGTTAACTAAAAATCAGTTCTAAGTGACAGTCTTCTGGAGGTTGAAGGTTCAATCCTCACTAGAGGCCATAATAATTAAGAACGGCATAATAATTAACACTTCTACCCGGTTATGGCTGATGGAACGAGAACAATCTCATTTGAAAAATTATAGATATCATTAAAGGGAGAACTATTAATGCCTTATCAAACTAAAAATTAACTATTAATGCCATATCATTAAAGGGAGAACTATTAATGCCTTATCAAACTAAAAATTAACTATTAATGCCATATCATTAAAGGGAGAACTATTAATGCCTTATCATTAAAGGGAGAACTATTAATGCCTTATCAAACTAAAAATTAACTATTAATGCCATATCATTAAAGGGAGAACTATTAATGCCTTATCAAACTAAAAATTAACTATTAATGCCATTTCATTAAAGGGAGAACTATTAATGCCTTATCAAACTAAAAATTAGACTATTAATGCCATATCATTAAAGGGAGAACTATTAATGCCTTATCAAACTAAAAATTAACTATTAATGCCATATCATTAAAGGGAGAACTATTAATGCCTTATCAAACTAAAAATTAACTATTAATGCCATATCATTAAAGGGAGAACTATTAATGCCTTATCAAACTAAAAATTAACTATTAATGCCATATCATTAAGGGAGAACTATTAATGCCTTATCAAACTAAAAATTAACTATTAATGCCATATCATTAAAGGAGAACTATTAATGCCTTATCAAACTAAAAATTAACTATTAATGCCATATCATTAAAGGGAGAACTATTAATGCCTTATCAAACTAAAAATTAACTATTAATGCCATATCATTAAAGGAGAGAACTATTAATGCCTTATCAAACTAAAAATTAACTATTAATGCCATATCATTAAAGGGAGAACTATTAATGCCTTATCAAACTAAAAATTAACTATTAATGCCATATCATTAAAGGAGAACTATTAATGCCTTATCAAACTAAAAATTAACTATTAATGCCATATCATTAAAGGGAGAACTATTAATGCCTTATCAAACTAAAAATTAACTATTAATGCCATATCATTAAGAGGGAGAACTATTAATGCCTTATCAAACTAAAAATTAACTATTAATGCCATATCATTAAAGGGAGAACTATTAATGCCTTATCAAACTAAAAATTAACTATTAATGCCATATCATTAAGGGAGAACTATTAATGCCTTATCAAACTAAAAACTAACTATTAATGCCATATCATTAAAGGGAGAACTATTAATGCCTTATCAAACTAAAATTAACTATTAATGCCATATCATTAAAGGGAGAACTATTAATGCCTTATCAAACTAAAAATTAACTATTAATGCCATATCATTAAAGGGAGAACTATTAATGCCTTATCAAACTAAAATTAACTATTAATGCCATATCATTAAAGGGAGAACTATTAATGCCTTATCAAACTAAAATTAACTATTAATGCCATATCATTAAAGGGAGAACTATTAATGCCTTATCAAACTAAAAATTAACTATTAATGCCATATCATTAAAGGGAGAACTATTAATGCCTTATCAAACTAAAAATTAACTATTAATGCATATCATTAAAGGGAGAACTATTAATGGCCTTATCAAACTAAAAATTAACTATTAATGCCATATCATTAAAGGGAGAACTATTAATGCCTTATCAAACTAAAATTAACTATTAATGCCATATCATTAAGGGAGAACTATTAATGCCTTATCAAACTAAAAATTAACTATTAATGCCATATCATTAAAGGGAGAACTATTAATGCCTTATCAAACTAAAAATTAACTATTAATGCCATATCATTAAAGGGAGAACTATTAATGCCTTATCAAACTAAAAATTAACTATTAATGCCATATCATTAAAGGGAGAACTATTAATGCCTTATCAAACTAAAAATTAACTATTAATGCCATATCATTAAAGGGAGAACTATTAATGCCTTATCAAACTAAAAATTAACTATTAATGCCATATCATTAAAGGGAGAACTATTAATGCCTTATCAAACTAAAAATTAACTATTAATGCCATATCATTAAAGGGAGAACTATTAATGCCTTATCAAACTAAAAATTAACTATTAATGCCATATCATTAAAGGGAGAACTATTAATGCCTTATCAAACTAAAAATTAACTATTAATGCCATATCATTAAAGGGAGAACTATTAATGCCTTATCAAACTAAAAATTAACTATTAATGCCATATCATTAAAGGGAGAACTATTAATGCCTTATCAAACTAAAAATTAACTATTAATGCCATATCATTAAAGGGAGAACTATTAATGCCTTATCAAACTAAAAATTAACTATTAATGCCATATCATTAAAGGGAGAACTATTAATGCCTTATCAAACTAAAAATTAACTATTAATGCCATATCATTAAAGGGAGAACTATTAATGCCTTATCAAACTAAAAATTAACTATTAATGCCATATCATTAAAGGGAGAACTATTAATGCCTTATCAAACTAAAAATTAACTATTAATGCCATATCATTAAAGGGAGAACTATTAATGCCTTATCAAACTAAAAATTAACTATTAATGCCATATCATTAAAGGGAGAACTATTAATGCCTTATCAAACTAAAAATTAACTATTAATGCCATATCATTAAAGGGAGAACTATTAATGCCTTATCAAACTAAAAATTAACTATTAATGCCATATCATTAAAGGGAGAACTATTAATGCCTTATCAAACTAAAAATTAACTATTAATGCCATATCATTAAAGGGAGAACTATTAATGCCTTATCAAACTAAAAATATTGTAATTCTTTATTGTGCACCTAATATTATATAAATTGTTATCACGTTTTTCAAATAACACAAAAATTTAAATGACACTCAAAAAATGATTTTTGTTTTAATAGTTAGAAAAGTTTTTTTAACATGAAATGCAACAAATAAAAATACTATAAACAGAATTTATCATTTCAACTTACAGTCAAACAACCTTACAGGGCCGGCGGGACAATTTTGAAAGTGGGTGGGTGGGGGGGGGGCTTCTCCTAAAAAGTGTGGGGGGGCCGGTTAAACACATGCATATCAACTTAATTATTGATGACCGTAAAGTGGGGGGGGGGGGGGCCAAGTCAAAATGTGAGGGGGCTTCAGCCCCCCTGCCCCCCCCCCCCGGTGTCGCCGTCCATGCTCTACAGACATTTGCTTCTACATACAAATTTTTCCAACCTACAACGTGAAATTTGATCAAATTATCGACTCTACGCACGATGGAAAATCCAACATACGACGTCGAAGTTTCATGGTTAGCCCGCTATGTGGCAGCACTCGTACGACGGGTTGACGAGTTCAGTTCACAGTTCCGCTTCGGCTCCGGAATTAATTAAACTCGTATGTAGAGGTTTGACTGTACTTCGAAAATGATCAAATCAATTCAATCAATCAATCAATTTAGTATGAATGATAGACTTTGTCATTCTTTTGATATTGCCTGTCCCTCTACAATGCCGAGATGAACCTCGGCTGGTATGACAATTCGCTGGAGCCAGGTTCGGCCTCGGTGTTAACTTGAGATATTTTCTGACTTTTCTAAATTTGTTTAATTTTTGTTTTCAGAATTTCATGAAACCCTTGAATGGAGCAAACAAGAGTTTTTTTATTTACCTCCTCTCCAGGAGGTTAGGCACAAGGCCATTTTTATCTTACTCCCACAAGGTAAGATGTGACCAAGGTCGGGTCTGGAAAGTGGGGTTTGAAAACCCAGCGCCCGAGAAAGTGAGCACTCTGGCCATTAAAAATTGCCTGGGCAGCCTCGTCGGCATTCCCCGGTAGGGGCGCCTCAGACAGTAAGCAATAAACTTACTCCTCCCCAAAGAGGGGAGGCAAAGCCTGGGAGGGTGGACCTCCTAGAACTGCACAGGACAGACCCATAGACCGGCGTAAATCAAGCCCCGAAGGCCAAGACAATACCAGTTTATAGGGTGTAGTATCCATCGGAAGAGATACTACACTTTGATCTTAGCCAAAAGGCCAAGAAAGATTAATTTAAAGCCAAGTAGAGATTCAGAATTTCAAAGGTAGGGTTTTATTTTTTTTCTATGTTGGATATATAGAGTGTTTGCAAATAGGGATTACTGAATTTGGACTTAGCTTATTTTCAGAGACATGTACCCCCTTTCTGACAAGTAGAGTTGTAATTAAGTTCATGATTATATTATTATTAGACGATGATTCTCGTTCATTTACAGATGTGGTGGTCAAAGTTTCTATCCGGTTCACGTCGTAAAACACCAGAGACGTCAACCAAACAAATAAGCATGGGGGAAATTAGTAGTACAGTCAAACCTCTACAGGCGAATTTTTTTTTCAACAAAAAAAAAAAAATGATCAATTATAATACATGTTGCACCCGTTTAAATATTAATGTATACATTTTTGGCTAAGATCAAAGTGTAGTATCTGTTCCGATGGATACTGCACGCCTGTCCTGTGCAGTTCTAGGAGGTCCACCCTCCCAGGCTTTGCCTCCCCTCTTTGGGGAGGAGTAAGTTTATTGCTTACTGTCTGAGGCGCCCCTACCGGGGAATGCCGACGGGGCTGCCCAGGCAATTTTTAAATGGCCAGAGTGCTCACCTCTCGAGCGCTGGCTTTTAACCCCACTTGCTCGACCCGATCTTGGGTCACATCTTACTTGTGGGAGTAAGATAAAACTGGCCTTGTGCCTAACTCCGCGAGGAGTAAATAAACATCGAGCATAATGCATTGTAATTCAGTATATAAAAGCCGATTCGAAGTAAAATAAAATATAAAAAGCGAGTATAAGGTAAATAAATAGTTCATTGTTTAAAGGGAAATTAATTTAATTTTTTATGTAAATCGCTCGAGACAAGGCATGAAGCCACTTGATGTAAGGAGCTAAGAACGACAGATGATTATCGCAAAGACCGGAGATGCCTATTGGCTTTAGTTTTGAAAAAACCAAGATTGTAGGTAGGAAAAAAAAAAAAACAGTCAGCAGGAAGAGAGTTCCACAAGCCTGCAGTTCTTGGAAAGAAGCTACTGGATGTTTGGTTTGGTTATTTTGTTTGACGGCATATCAACCCTTTTTTTGGATTATTAATGCTGAATCCGGTCATTTATGTCTTCAAATATTTATTCATGGCGTTTCATTTGGTTGTTTTTTTTAGAGGAGAAATTGTTGTTTTTACTTTTTGGCTTTGCAGAACATGATTGAGTTGTGCAAAGGAAAAGGGAAAAAAACAATAACATCAATGTTTGGTGCATTTTAGGTCAGGAAGTCAGTATCTGAAGACAGCCTGATCTGGTAGCACTAGGAGAAGCTATTGGAATAGGAATTACAATGAGGTATAAAACAGCGAATTCGTGAAGACCATTCGACCAACAATTCAATCGAGCTGGAACAAAGGAAGCAGGGAATATATCACACAATTCTGAACATATGCCATATAAAAAGTGCCGATTTTTTCAAGACTTCATTTACTTGTTTGAAAAATGTAATATGCCGGTACTCAAGCCTCTAATATGATAATGCATGTAGTGACTGTTTCAATACATTTGTTTTTTGACGGTGACTACCCGAACTACGTTTTCATCCCAACAAAATATTCTTTATCTTTTTTTAATTTTATGTATAAATTTTTCAAAGTTAAATGCTGCCGATAATATTTACAATTACATTGTTGGTTTTTTAAAATCCTCTGATGAAAAGAGTTTGTCTTTGAAAATCCATGGATTAAAGATATGAACCCCCTTGCTTGATGTTTTAATAAATATTGTATCTTTACAATATTTTTTATTCTCATCTTTCATCTCTAGAAATATATATATATATATATATATATTTATATATATATATAAGTTGAGATCAACAAAATTTGAACATTGTTCCAAGAATTCAAAACTAACGAATTATATGGTGTACGATCATTTCCAAGACAATTTGAAAATGTTTTATTTAGTGTTATTGTTCTGAAGACTCCAGATCGTCTCTTTGTCAGCGTCCTTTATAACATCACATACAGAAGACCCATAATAAAACATATATATATATATATATATATATATATATATATATATATTAGTACTTCATGTATCCACATAAAATATTATAAGGAGATATAATTTTTTATGTATCAGTTTTCAGTATTTACTTCAACAGTGCTCGATACGTAAGTAGAGCTAGGTAGTAAGCAATGAAAATATATATGGCAATCAAGCTACACAGAGGCTCCCGTGTTTCATCCCGGGGGGAATCGTCAAGCTAAATTTAGCCTGACGATTCCCCCCGGGGATGAAACACGGGAGCCTCTGTGTAGCTTGATTGCCATATATATTTTCATTGCTTACTATATATATATATATATATATATATATATATATAAATATATATAAGAGAGAGAGAGAGAGAGAGAGAGAGAGAGAGAGAGAGAGATAATAGTGTGCAAATAAGTATATAACATCAGGAGCAGCTGATTCGAGTATTATATAAAAAGTGATAATTATTTGTGATCGTAAAGTAGCAATAAATAACAATTGAGAGAAAGTTAATTTTGATGAGGATGAAAAGGTGAAATTTTGAAAATACAAACAAACAAAACTTTAGGACAGTCTCACCTGACAAAGTTGCTTTACAACAAAGGTTTGCAAAAAAAAAAAAAAATCTAAATAAATGATTTATCATTTAAATTGCACCATGTGTTGGTTTATCAAAATTTCATTAAGATACATTTTCATGCGTGCCTCAAAGATGTTGGTCAATTTCCTTATTCAAAAAGCGCCAACCAGCGCTAAACATCGCCTGGACTTCACTTTAAACTAACGTCCCTTACAACTTGACGTGCTTTTCTGACTCTACCGTGATTCGACCCCTCGGGGTTAATACCAGCGAAATGAAGAAAAAAAAAAATAGGACAGTCTTGCCTGACAAAGTTGTTCTACAACGAAAGCTTATAAATTTTTTAAAAAATAAATGATTTATCATTTAAATTACACCATGTGTTGGTTTATAAACATTTCGTTTAAATACATTTTCATGGGTGGCTTCAAAGATGTCATTTTCCTTATTTAAAAAAAAAAAAAAGAAATGTAAAAAATTCCACATTAAGATTAAGAAATTAAAAATACCATAAAAAGGCAAAAAATTAAAAAACAAAAAAAACAATCCTAATTTAAAAAAAAAAAAAAAACTATAAAAAGGCAACCACAGATATGGAAGGTTGTAACATGATGATTAATTAAAACTAATTTGACTGTGAAATGATGTTTCGCCGCCCCCCCCCCCGCCAAAGCCAAAAAAATAAACCAACAAAAAAAAAAACACTTTGCTGTGAACGTTGGTTCGATGAATTTATTAGATGAAACTAATTCTAGCAAATATTCTATCCACAAAAAAGTATGGTAAATGAAACCACAAGAAAAAGGAATTAATCAAAGAGCATTTTTAAACTTCTAAATAGAGCAAGAATAGAAATCAAATTAAAGTCACAGTGCTAAAGAAAGTCACAGTGCTATAACTTGATGAGCAACGCTTTACACAATGGAACACACTGCGTGTCCTTTTATCCGATACAAGCTGTCATTCCCGTGCGTGCTGAGAACATACGCTGAATAACGAGTAAATAAATCAATGATATGCACTGGAAGACGTGAAGCGCAAGAACAAAGCATTTTATCAAAATCTTATTTACATTATGTAAGAAGAGTTCTTTAGTTAAGGAAGGGGCTTTCAGTTTTGCCTTTACAACGTAAAGGTCAAACAATCTGTATCAACGAGAACAGTTATTAAATTTCCTTATTGTCTGATCTTAGCTGAACTTTTTTTTTCTTTTTTTTTTCTTTCTTTCTTTCTCCATGCAGTTGGTTCTATACTGAACATGGCTTTTTAAAAAAAGTGTTGGGGAAGGTGGCGAGGTGGCGAAAAGGTGTAGCTCTTCAAGTCAATTCCAGGTAGGTATTCAGCTGTTACCAGATTTAAAAAAAAAAAAAAAAAAAAAAAAAAAAAAAGAAAGAAAAAAAAGAAAGAAAAAAAAAGAAAAAAAAAAAAAGAAAAAAAAAAAGAAAAAAAAAGAAGAAAAAAAAGAAGAAAAAAAAAAAAAAAAAAAAAAAGAACCTAAAGCAAAATTAAAGATAAATAATGGTGTTCAAAAAAATTCGTGTTTACTCATCTTAACAATTCCAGAGGATTTATTAATTACTTACAGGACGGAAAGGAATTACCAAAATTGGTTATTTAAAAAAAATTTTTTTTTTCTTTTTACATTTTTATAATGCCTACTTTGAGGGAGATTGTTATAGAACCAGACAGTATAGCTGGAATAACATTGTTCTTTAATATGATGTTATTTGCACCAAAAGTGATGTTCTGCATACATGATTGTTGATAATTAATTAATAATAAATAAATAAATAAAAATATCAGCATCAGCATATTCGGTTTGACGGCCATTTTACATGCGGGCATGTGTTGGACAGCTTTTAAAAATTTATTTTCAAACTAACCTATCTCTGGCCAGGTTATTATTTTAAACTATATAACCTGAAATATGACATATTTTCTTTGGGAGTCATTTCCTTAGTTGAGGCAAGATTTTTCATAGGCCAGATGCCTTTCCTGACGCCAACCCAGTGAAGTGATGGGGACCAGTGATTTTATCGAGGCATCATCTCTAGGTTATTGCCTAGCCAGGGTAAAGAGCGCTTCACCTGCCTTTAATAATGATAATAAATAAAACAACAACGGATATACTCATTAACAATAATGAACACCGTGAATGGTGAGTTTGATAGTAATACAATTGATGCATTTAGTCATAGAAACAGATAGTGGCATTATTATGACCCGGATGTAAAGTGTGAGAACTGAAAAGAGTTATTTCCGTTCAAATGTGCCGTTTTAAAAGGTATGTTAAAATAGATTTAAACAAAAGGCTATCATTTTATGCTGTATTATGCGGTATGGGAATACAAACATCACTTCTGGTCAGTTTTTTTTGTGGTATAGGACGTTAAGAGTAAAAAAAATCATTATGAACTGTGAGGTATTGGTATGCTTAAGGAGAGTAAAAACTGAACGTTGGATTTACTTTTGCCATCCATGTAACTTTTGCTTTTCTTATTTTGTCCTTTCGTCCTCACATTTCATGAACGATGTTTCTGACAAAGAATTGCTGTTTTCTGGGTCGGAATCTATCCATCTAACACTTATCATAGGCTAGTTTTTGACCTTGAAGTAATATTTTCTTTCAGCTCCTTACATCAAGTGGCTTCATGCCTTGTCTGGAGCGATTTCCATAAAAAACAAACAAGATAATCCATTAAATAATTAGTGATGTTAACCTCATTTTCAGGTAAGTAGATGATTATTTAGCTGCCTCACCACGAGGGCTGGATGTAACACAAAGTTTAGTTTATTATGGGATGTAGCAGCTATTACTAAACGCCACCTGGGGGTACATAAAAAAAAATGCCTTAGACTTGGAGGATAACTTCTTGGGATTAAGGACATAACACTGATACAATCCGGTCATGGAAAATAACTATTTTAATACTGTTTGAACCCCCCCCCTATCCATAAAAAAATATCAGACATTGGAAATTTGAATACATAGTTTAAAAAAATATACAAAGGGAAGGTCCCTATTTATTTTTCTCCGCACGAGGGCAAAGTTAGACGATTTTTTTAATGTGGTGAAATCCAGCTGCCCAAAAATAAGTACTCAAAAGTAAGTCTAACCTATTGCTAAAGCCTAGCTGTATGATTGTCACAGAACTACTAAAATTCTACAGATCTTGTACAAAAAAAAAAAAAAAAAAAATCTTTTGTAGCACAATAAGGTTTCAACGACGGTCTAAAATTCACGAGGAACTCTTGTTTATACAACACCGGGACAATATTTAAAAAAATAAATCAAAAACTACCAACACGCTCTCTCAACTGAATAGATTTCTTTCACATCTGTTCAGGGTTTTCCATCTTGTAAATGGCTGATCAACAAGCAATACATTGCGGGCGCTTAAACTTCAGCAAGTGTTCATCTCTATCATCACAGATCTACGCAATTTAATTATCTTCCAACAAAAACAACGAAGAGGATAATCTGCAGCCTAGAGTCTTATACTCGCAAGATTACCATGTGGTCTATCATCATCATCATATTCGGTTTAACGTCCATTTTACATGCTGGCATGTGTTGGACAGCTTTTAGAAATTGACTTCCAAAATTATCTCTGGTCAGGTTACTTTGGAAGTCATTTTCTTTAACTGAGGCAAGATTTTTTATAGGACAGATGCCCTTCCTGACGCCAACCTAGTGAGGTGATTGGGGGGGGGGATCAGTGTTTTTATCGAGACACCATCTCTAAGTGATTGACTACCAAGGCTAAAGAGCGCTTTACCTACCCTGTGTATTGTATTAAAATAATATGCTTGATGAATACAAAATGCTCTAATTGTTGACATTAAAAAGTTAAGCAACTTCCCCTCTCCACAAAAAAAAAAGAACGAACAATTTTCCTTCTTTAGTAATGAACTAATTCGGGATAAATTCTTTGTAATTTAATTTATTTACTACTTATTTAAATAAATATATTTCGCATGTATTATATTAAAAAATAGCATCAGAGCAATATGCACAATAGTTCTCTGCCAGGGGCAGATAACTGTCCTTCCCAACACAATGGCAGATCACTCTACTTTACTCGTACAAGTACAAAATTAAGACTTTTACAATGTTTTCTTTTTTGGTTTACAATTACTTTTCAAGTATTCAAATAATGTTGAATTATTTTGTTTATTTCTGATGTTATTACCGTTTCTTTTTTTGTCTATTTCTGATGTTATTACCGTTTCTTTTTTTGCTTATTTCTGATGTTATTACCGTTTCTTTTTTTGTTTATTTCTTTGTTACTACTTTTTCCTTTTTTGTTTATTTTTTTCCTTTTTTGTTTATTTCTTATGTTATTACCATTTCATTTTTTTGTTTATTTCTGATGTTATTACCGTTTCTTTTTTTGCTTATTTCTTTATGTTATTACCGTTTCTTTTTTTGCTTATTTCTTTATGTTATTACCGTTTCTTTTTTTGTTTATTTCTTTTCCTTTTTTGTTTATTTCTTATGTGATTACCTTTTTCTTTTCTGTTTATTTCTTTGTTATTACCTTTTTCTTTTCTGTTTATTTCTTTGTTATTACCTTTTTCTTTTCTGTTTATTTCTTATGTTATTACCTTTTTCTTTTCTGTTTATTTCTTTGTTATTACCTTTTTCTTTTTTGTTTATTTCTTATGTGATTACCTTTTTCTTTTCTGTTTATTTCTTTGTTATTACCGTTTCTTTTTTGTTTATTTCTTATGTTATTACCTTTTCCTTTTCTGTTTATTTCTTATGTTATTACCTTTTTCTTTTCTGTTTATTTCTTTGTTATTACCTTTTTCTTTTTTGTTTATTTCTTATGTGATTACCTTTTTCTTTTTTGTTTATTTCTTATGTTATTACCTTTTCCTTTTCTGTTTATTTCTTATGTTATTACCTTTTCCTTTTTTGTTT
This sequence comes from Sepiola atlantica, assembly GCA_963556195.1. NCBI lineage: Eukaryota > Metazoa > Mollusca > Cephalopoda > Sepiida > Sepiolidae > Sepiola > Sepiola atlantica. The sequence continues at coordinate 58,089,627 of OY744550.1, forward strand.
ATTTCTTATGTTATTACCTTTTCCTTTTTTGTTTATTTCTTATGTTATTACCTTTTCTTTTTTGTTTATTTCTTTGTTATTACCGTTTCTTTTTTGTTTATTTCTTATGTGATTACCTTTTCTTTTTTGTTTATTTCTTTGTTATTACCGTTTCTTTTTTTGTTTATTTCTTTATGTTATTACCTTTTCTTTTTTTGTTTATTTTTTTCCTTTTTTGTTTATTTCTTATGTTATTACCTTTTCCTTTTTTGTTTATTTCTTATGTTATTACCTTTTCTTTTTTGTTTATTTCTTTGTTATTACCTTTTTCTTTTTTGTTTATTTCTTATGTGATTACCTTTTTCTTTTCTGTTTATTTCTTTGTTATTACCGTTTCTTTTTTGTTTATTTCTTATGTTATTACCTTTTCCTTTTCTGTTTATTTCTTATGTTATTACCTTTTTCTTTTCTGTTTATTTCTTTGTTATTACCTTTTTCTTTTTTGTTTATTTCTTATGTGATTACCTTTTTCTTTTTTGTTTATTTCTTATGTTATTACCTTTTCCTTTTCTGTTTATTTCTTATGTTATTACCTTTTCCTTTTTTGTTTATTTCTTATGTTATTACCTTTTCCTTTTTTGTTTATTTCTTTGTTATTACCGTTTCTTTTTTGTTTATTTCTTATGTTATTACCTTTTCTTTTTTGTTTATTTCTTTGTTATTACCGTTTCTTTTTTGTTTATTTCTTATGTGATTACCTTTTCTTTTTTGTTTATTTCTTTGTTATTACCGTTTCTTTTTTTGTTTATTTCTTTATGTTATTACCTTTTCTTTTTTTGTTTATTTTTTTCCTTTTTTGTTTATTTCTTATGTTATTACCTTTTCCTTTTTTGTTTATTTCTTATGTTATTACCTTTTCTTTTTTGTTTATTTCTTTGTTATTACCGTTTCTTTTTTGTTTATTTCTTATGTGATTACCTTTTCTTTTTTGTTTATTTCTTTGTTATTACCGTTTCTTTTTTTGTTTATTTCTTTATGTTATTACTTTTTCTTTTATTTCTTTATGTTATTACCTTTTTTTTGCTTATTTCTTGATGTTATTACCTTTTCCTTTTTAGTTTATTTCTTTATGTTATTACCTTTTTCTTTTTTGTTTATTTCTTTATGTTATTACCTTTTCTTTGTTTATTTCTTTTCCTTTTTTGTTTATTTCTTTATGTTATTACCTTTCCTTTGTTTATTTCTTTATGTTATTACCGTTTCTTTTTTGTTTATTTCTTATGTTATTATTTTCCTTTTTTGTTTATTTCTTTGTTATTACCTTTTCATTTTTGTTTATTTCTTATGTTATTACCTTTTCCTTTTCTGTTTATTTCTTATGTTATTACCTTTTTCTTTTTTGTTTATTTCTTATGTGATTACCTTTTTCTTTTCTGTTTATTTCTTATGTTATTACCTTTTCCTTTTCTGTTTATTTCTTATGTTATTACCTTTTCTTTTTTTGTTTATTTCTTTATGTTATTACCTTTTCTTTTTTTGTTTATTTCTTTATGTTATTACCTTTTCCTTTTCTGTTTATTTCTTATGTTATTACCTTTTCTTTTTTTGTTTATTTCTTATGTTATTACCTTTTCCTTTTTTGTTTATTTCTTATGTGATTACCTTTTCTTTTTTGTTTATTTCTTATGTTATTACCTTTTCCTTTTCTGTTTATTTCTTATGTTATTACCTTTTCTTTTTTTGTTTATTTCTTTATGTTATTACCTTTTCTTTTTTTGTTTATTTCTTTATGTTATTACCTTTTCCTTTTTTGTTTATTTCTTTATGTTATTACCTTTTCCTTTTTTGTTTATTTCTTTATGTTATTACCTTTTCCTTTTTTGTTTATTTCTTATGTGATTACCTTTTCTTTTTCTGTTTATTTCTTATGTGATTACCTTTTCCTTTTCTGTTTATTTCTTTATGTTATTACCTTTTCTTTTTTTGTTTATTTCTTTATGTTATTACCTTTTCTTTTTTTGTTTATTTCTTTATGTTATTACCTTTTCCTTTTCTGTTTATTTCTTATGTTATTACCTTTTCCTTTTTTGTTTATTTCTTATGTTATTACCTTTTCCTTTTTTGTTTATTTCTTATGTGATTACCTTTTCTTTTTTGTTTATTTCTTTGTTATTACCGTTTCTTTTTTTGTTTATTTCTTTATGTTATTACTTTTTCTTTTATTTCTTTATGTTATTACCTTTTTTTTGCTTATTTCTTGATGTTATTACCTTTTCCTTTTTAGTTTATTTCTTTATGTTATTACCTTTTCTTTTTTGTTTATTTCTTTGTTATTACCTTTTCCTTTTTTGTTTATTTCTTATGTTATTACCTTTTCTTTTTTGTTTATTTCTTTGTTATTACCGTTTCTTTTTTGTTTATTTCTTATGTGATTACCTTTTCTTTTTTGTTTATTTCTTTGTTATTACCGTTTCTTTTTTTGTTTATTTCTTTATGTTATTACTTTTTCTTTTATTTCTTTATGTTATTACCTTTTTTTTGCTTATTTCTTTATGTTATTACCTTTTTCTTTTTTGTTTATTTCTTTATGTTATTACCTTTTCTTTGTTTATTTCTTTTCCTTTTTTGTTTATTTCTTTATGTTATTACCTTTCCTTTGTTTATTTCTTTATGTTATTACCGTTTCTTTTTTAGTTTATTTCTTTATGTTATTACCGTTTCTTTTTTGTTTATTTCTTATGTTATTATTTTCCTTTTTTGTTTATTTCTTTGTTATTACCTTTTCATTTTTGTTTATTTCTTATGTTATTACCTTTTTCTTTTTTGTTTATTTCTTTATGTTATTACTTTTCCTTTTTTGTTTATTTCTTTATGTTATTACCTTTTCGACTTTTATTTTTGCGATGATTCATATAAAGTTTAGATAACGTTTCGACAAAACCTGCTGCGAAAATTCTGAATTAATATTTTATTTAATGCTTAGACAGATACACATATTTATATATAGATTAGGGAAATAAATATCTTACAGGCAACTCATGTCTAATCTATAACATTATGTAGGCTCGCTTTTAAAAGTCAGACCTAAATAGCATTTGAGCTGACAAATCAAACATTGATTCTTATTAGCCAATTTTTATTTGTTATTGTTCTACCATGTTATTGGCAATAAATTAATGTACATCATTACAATTTATTAAAAAAAACAATAAAAAACAACTAACAAGCAGGTTTTGCCTGTCTATTATAAAAAATAAAGCAACAAATTCTCTAGTTAACATTAGATATCTTCATTATCATAGCTGAAATAAATAATGTTTACCCCTCCAGTAATGGGCTAATCGAGGATAAATTATTTGCAATTTAATGTATTTACTTTTTATTTAGATAAATTTGCGGTACTTTCTTACAGTAGGACCCGCGCTAAAAGTCCCTCGGAATCGGTGCTT